>JABJVR010030275.1:0-35009 GCA_025773905.1 Chitala chitala
GTGCTCCACTAACAATCACAAACAGCTTCACCACACAACAAATTAATTGATTTACCACAATGCTAATCCTGCAATGCACATATATCTTTTAAAATATATATTCAATTATCATGAAAAAATTTAAATTTTAGGCAAATAATAACTGTGCCTACCTGGCTTTTCCTTATTCATAACGTGCCATAGATTTATTACACTGGTCACATAACTTTGTCACAACAGTAATATTAAAGTTCTAAAATATGGATACATTTTCCACTAGCTGACACGATAACGTATTAACAACATCTTTAAAGCGGTTATGGCAGCGTTTTCCCTCCATTTGGTTTTGATGATCAGTTATAGAATTTTGTGGGGGTTATTAAGCCATTATTTTATAAAGGATAGGAAAGTGTCCGTCTCAAAAAGCCTCAGTTTGGCTTTTAATAATACACATAGTAATGACTAAATGTGCAATCCTTGGAATTTTAGATTATGTGACCTATATAGCTAAAAAGGCATTTTTCTGATCTCAAAAAAATTTGACTTTATTACTTTCTTTGTAGTAATAATAATAATAATAACCATACTTAATTACTCCGCTATTAACTGCAATTCTGACTACACAAAAGATTGTATTCAGCCTTTGCATTTCAAGTTTTTAAACCATCATGGACTTAAGTACAACCAGAATTATTACATTTTAAGGTGAATATATTTTCAACAGTTTATCAAGAAAGCAGTACAGCTGTTAGATAATATTACAGTACTGTAAGCTTAATAATTCATACAGATGATGAAAAATTAATATGTGCACTTGTCTGGAAGGCCTTACCAAGTACACTCTTCCTATTGGATACATTTTAAGACATAGATAGTAAATTAGAACTAAAACAAGACCTATTCCATTTACAAAACACACACACGCTCACAGATCACGGCTAGCATTTTCACTCCTTGAAAGGGATCGCTTTCAGGCTTATAATAATATAACATGTTAAAATTTAATATTCACATTTTAGAGGAGAGTCATTCACGTTGTTCATATGTCTTTATAAAGGGCAATGTTTGTGCGACCAGTGGGTCATTCTTTTCCATCGGCCTACACAAGCTGTATCTGTGGCAACATGATACAGCGTTAGCACTTCACATTAAAAATATGTGACCTTTTAAAGCTTTTGTTAGAATGGACTGAGGATAAAAAGGCATTTGATTAAAAACTTCACTCATACCACGTAGTTGATTGCAGTGTGACTCATTATGGCACAATACGGCCAAAGGACAACAGGTTTTCAAGAAAGGCATTTGTTTAAGAATAAAGATGCAGAATAAAGGTTAAAGCAAATTTAACAGTAAATATTTAAATTGGCAAATCTGAAAAATTATCCCCCAAATTTATTACTAAAAATTTTAACAATAACTCAACGTTGGGCATGCCTTTAATAATCATAATTTTTTTTTTTTTTTTTTTTTTTTTTTTTTTTTGTAGGGCCTATCCAGTTAGCCAGGTAATCAACCTGATAGGGGGCCAGCTGAGTTTCATTAAGTAAGGCAACTGCTGAGATGGCACTAGTGATTACTCACCATGACAACAGAGAGATGGGGGGGGGGCAATCACAGCACAGTCCAATCCCACAACAGTACTGTTACCTTTTTGCAAGAATAACTAAAGTCCTTTCATTTTTCTTAACTATGCATAGATACTACAAGCACACTATATTTAAACTGAGTTATGGACCTAAATTTAATTGACATCTCAATCCAGTTTAATTAAGTGTTCAGCCAAAACAAAGAGGAGAATTTAGGGGAAGCAGCCTGAGCTGTGCTGTGTGAGGTGCTACAGAACAGCCTGTTCTGTTTACACCTGAGCAGTAGTAGGAGTGGGTTTGTCTTCCTCCCTGCAGTGACAGCTGAAGTGAGGCTGAAGTGATTTGAAGTGATTCGCCTCTGTTCCTTGCTCGGCGGCAGAATTGGACTCTCACGCCTCTGAATTGAAGGTAGAGGATTTCCAGACAAGGCACTTGAGGTTCTCAGAGGACAGGTGCTGCAGGAGAAAAAAGTTAAATAAAAACCTTTAGACATCTTGTGGAGTCCTTGTGCATGTGAGATATTTCATTGCTTTAATTGGCACTGTTTTGCATGTTTTTTCCTACTAAAATCTAAAATATGCTCAACTGCCCCTGCTGTATGCTATCGATTGCAGAAGATGATGTTTGGCCTTACGAGATTTTTGTTGTCCTTCTCCTTATCAACTTTGAGTACGCATGATGAATATTGTCCCATGGAGGAAAAGTATGACATGATGGAAGTTAACAGTAATACAGAAATTCATTCTACAGTTTACTTCAAAGGATTTTTCTACTTTATTATTGTTTCCTCTCAGTGGAGTCTCTACCCTCAGTGGATTCATAGCCAAGAATAAAGACACACAAAGCAAAGAAATTGATGGAGGGTAAAGCTGGTTAGTTTCCTCTGTATACTTCTCCAAGCCCTCCTCTTGGCCAGGTCAGTCAAGACCTTCTCACTTCACAGAATTCCCTACATGGGTTATTTTGCTACTTTTCTAATGCTTTGCCTCATGGTCAGTTTGTTCCTGGCTGTTGAAGGTGGTTCTCTCGTGCACGTAGTGTGCAAACGGCACCTGTCAGCATGAGCTTGGGTACGCTTTTCAGACGAAGGACTTCCACCTTCCAGCCAAATTAATTTCACAATTCATACCTGTTTCTTGAACTAAATAAAAATTAGAATGCATAAACTAGTACACAAAACAAATGTCAATATTATCAAATGCTAGAAAAGTCCGGCTAAATCCTGGATTTCTTAAAAGAGCCGCTGTTTGCCTTAGTAACAGCACCAGAAAGACAAGGTATTTGACGAGTTCCAGCAGGGGAGCTTTCATTTTGTCTTCTCAACCCTTCTGAAACAACTCCCAAAGATGAAGAGTACATGTGGATTATACACCTTTACTTCCTCTGTTTAGTTCATCTCGTAAAGGTCTGTGGAACTATAGCCTGCACGCTGGGCAGTCCAGGTTATAACTGTGAGTTATTCTGTGGAACTATAGCCTGCACGCTGGGCAGTCCAGGTTATAACTGTGAGTTATTCTGTGGAACTATAGCCTGCATGCTGGGCAGTCCAGGTTATAACTGTGAGTTATTCTGTGGAACTATAGCCTGCACGCTGGGCAGTCCAGGTTATAACTGTGAGTTATTCTGTGGAACTATAGCCTGGACGCTGGGCAGTCCAGGTTATAACTGTGAGTTATTCTGTGGAACTATAGCCTGGACGCTGTGCAGTCCAGGTTATAACTTTGAGTTATTATTCACTTTTCATCTTTGGCAGGTAGTCAAGAGCATTATATGTGGGTGGGGGAGGGGTTAATACGTTTTAACTTTATCATTAGTCTGAGGTGGAGGGTTTCAAAGTGAGGGGATCATATACTGTAGGAGTTCTAGCACCACTGCAGGGACCTGTTGTAAAGCATTGAGGTGTGTTTTGGATCATTACTTTGCTGAAGAATAAAGCACCATCCAACTAGATGCAGTCTCGATAGCATCAACTTGCCTCTGAATTAGGCCATGACAGCCATGCTGGAAGAGATTGTCCCAGACTTGGTAAAACTCGAACTCAGTTTACAGCAAGCAAAAACAATGCCACCTCTCCCAGGTAGAACCCAAGAGCTCATTCTTTCTAACAGTTTAGAAACACTTTATTTTTGGGAAAGATATCTCAGATTTTAATTCAACAGTCCTTAAGGTTGACTTCCATTCACCAAATGTCAGATTAAGACAATCTCCTCTCAACACTAAAGTTATGTATTTACAATTTTACCCATCTCAGTTTGCTTTACAAAACTTTTTGCATTTGTACTTTACATAACATTTGTGGGATTATATTAACCATGCAGTACAAATACTGCAATGCACATCTCACAATATTCTTTTGTGACTGACAACTAAATATTTAAAATTATTTAATTTCATCCAATAAATTAATAAAATAGACGATTGTTCAACTTTTTCTCACCTCTTTGCACAGCATTGGAGTTTTGCATCAGAAAAACATATAATCTAATCTGAGAGTACTGCAACTTCAATGATTCATCTAATTCTCAAAAATCTAGAAAATAAATTTTACTTTACCTGTCACTGGTAAATTTCTCTGGTGTATTTCTACACTCTGGGCACATTTTTGATTGTAGGATTCAACCACAAAACAAATCACACTATTTTATAATATTTTTTTTCAATATTTGTTTTACATTGTGTATGCTACATACAGCACTGCTCATAATTTCAATGGACAGGGAAGCTTTAATGTAACAGATGGAACAGTTCGATGTAACAGATTTCTTCAGCTGGAACACTGTTTTGGCTTTTTTTGAGTTTGCACTATAGACCTTCAAACAAAGCAGTTGCAGTAATCTAACCGTTTTATGGTAAAGGTAGTTATCTTTGTCCTTGCTGCTGTTGATTACTATTTTAGCACTAGAGGTGTAATTTATGGACAGGCTCAGTGTGGGTCGATTTTTAGCCCAGCCTTTGAACATATTGTCTGCTGTAAAGGGTGGCTTGGCTTTCTATACAACTACAACTGAGGTAAAGGTCATTCTGATTAAAATCCTCATTGACAAAACATTGCACAGCTTCTCTTTTTAGGCACCCCTTTAAATCTGTCCAACTCTGTGCCTGTTTTATTTTTATGTGGCGGTTAATAAAACACCTCAATATACTGTGTGTTTTACCTGTACACTAAAGTAAAAACTGTGCAAGAATTAGCTGACAGACAATGTGTGTGTGTGTGTGTATGTGTGTGTTCTTAAACTGGAAAAAAATTTACTTAATTTCAAGGAAATTATCTGATGTAGTAACAAATAAAGTTCTTAAAATATCCTGACTTAGAAGTAAAAGTGAAAAAAAAAGAATTGATTAAGGACGTATACAAACCAGATTTATGCACAACAGCTAAAAATGTATACATTGTGACTTTCTACTATAGATATTGGTGCTACATGACGGGTGGGGGTTGCAGTCACCACTAGATTGCAGTAGACCTTGTGTAAACTCCGCAGGTCCAGCATTTTCTCCTGTCCATTGCAAAAATCAATGTTCTATATCTGAAGGTGATTTCTGAGCTCCTGCCTTTCAATGCATTTTTAAAAATGTGACGTGTTGTACAAGGAAGCCACATGTGGGATTTTCTATGTTAAGTCATGGCAGTCTGTATAAGTGTATGGGAACATCACGTTCTTGCATACTGCTGTCTCACATCTGTAGACATTTTCAGAAGGAAACCAGGATCTGCTTTCTGGTCCACGGTTCACAATAACAACTGTAGAATCACTGCTTTCTTGTGGGATGCGTAGCCTGATTATCGTGCTCACCACTAGAGGGTGGTGAAGACTTTTCAAAGTGGTTCAGGCTTGCTGTTAATATTTGTCCTTAATTGTCCTTAGCACTTTTAAACAAGCATTGCTTTATGATTTAACAAAAACTTGTTATTCACTTCACAAAGTTTCTCTAAGTTGTCCTACAGTGAGCCAGACTCCCTGAGCAAAGGGGCACTGCACAGGAAATTGATTGTTTCCTGGTGTACTTTATTTAGCAGAGCCAGATTTTTAAAGCATTTTTACTGGCCTCTATACTAGCTGGCCATTAATACCACTATGTAGTAGAAGTAGTAATAATAATAATAATAATAATAATAATAATAATAACAATAATAATAATAATAATATTAAATCACCTTCATATACTTTTTTTATAAGTGAACAGAGTTAGCATATTAACAGTGAAGTAAAAATACAGAAAGAATGTAAATATTTCTGCAGAAAAGAAGAGTTGTAAGGCCTCTGTTTGCTATATATATATATATATATATATAATGTGTATGTGTGTGTGTGTGTGTAATAGACATATTGTACTACATGAATAATAAACCCTATTGACATAGTTTTACATTCCACAGCAACAGTCCCGGTATTCCAAATTTGTGGCTTAAATTCTTCGCTGTTTCAAGAAAATGTGTTGCATTAAACAGCACTACTGATCATATTTATCACCATGACTTTAATACGCTTTTTACATAAGCAGCTGGGGTCGAGGCCATAACCAAACAAATACTGTATTTGAAGAACAAAGGACAAATAGAATCTAAATTAGGCCTGGCCCTGAAAGCTGGGGTACTTTTTCCATTAGAGAAAATATATTCAGTTGTGGTAGTTAGAGGCACTTTGCTGCTAATGACTTTCCTCTTGTGGGAATGAATACACACAATTTTTTTACTGATAAAGACAGCTTTCAATTGGAACACCTCTGTTCAAATCAAGCATAAAGGTTGGATTTTAATCCAGCTCTCCCCATAACAACATCATTACAGCCTTTGCCATCATTTACTGAAATAATATATAATTATTTTTGAGAACATACAGCAGTGCATAATGTTATACATTTGTGTTAAAGAACTCAACCAGAATATAATAACTGGTGTTATACATATAGTTATTTTATGGTATCATCTTGGGAAAGATAATGGCAACCTTGCTATGGAGCTACTTGATTTTACATCACCTTTTGTCAAGGCTTAAAATGATGGACAGATGTATTACACTGGGCTAACTACAGGTATGCAGCATTTCCAGTTCACAAAGTCAGTAATGGTATTTGGATATTTGTGGATTTACACCTTGCATTTTAGGTAGTATTATATTCTGCAGCTAGGCATGGAAAACATGGGTGGTTTAGGGCACAAACTAGTTAATTGTATGAGTTTATTGGCTTCTAGCATGGCTTGGAGGAAAGTTAACAACTGAGAGTGAAAGGGCTTTTGACTGGAAACAGAAAACACTGAGGTGTGGCACCGCACAGTCACCCAGTGGGATACCAGGCTGTAATGGCACAGGATCCGGATTCATGGGTAATGTACCAGCATTCACAGCAGCTCCAGCTGGGCCTCTGGGCTAGAGCTCAGGCGTGGGGGGAACCGCCAGTGTGGTTCAGAGCTCAGTGTCTCTGAATAGAAAGCACCAAGATAAGCAGCTCTGTATCTGTAGTTTGTGGGATGTGGGGATGTGCCCGGGAGAGCAGTTTATACGATGCTCTTGTCACAGAGCAATGCTCTGTTATAATTCTTCAACTAGATGATACGTCCTAACTGGAATCATAATTATAAAAACATGGTCATCATCACCACCATCATATATAGTACTAAAGTATGCAGAATCCATATTTGGCAGAGACAGCGTTTGCCTGAACCCCCCACCCCCACCCGTGTTCCTTAAGCTCTTGTCCAATCCCACCGCTGCTCCCAGTCCTGGAGAGAAGGGGAGTGGACATTTGGGTGATAACAGATTTCAGAGATTTTTGTACCTTACAGGCAAAACAGAGAAAGAGAGAACAGTCGTACAGTGTGACTCCTTGGAGACCACCTCCAGTTTCCTTTCCCCTGCCTGCTGTGACAGGCCCCACAGAGCTGAAAAGCAGAAATTACTGACCACTGATGATTCTTTATATTCAGCAGAAACAATGCAAATAATCAAGGCAATATGATAAGGGTTACACTATCCCAGTCGGGATATAAGCAAGCAAACAGCTGTCGGTGCATGGTTTAGGTTAATTACAATGTCTGGTTTTATCTCTGATTGATTATTAATGGATTTGCAGTTCATGTGAATGAATAAGAATCAGAATAAAATTTAATTCAAAATATATATTTCACAGACTAAAAAACAAAAGTTGTTTTCGTCTTTAGTATCCCGTTTGCTCAATTTTATTCCAGCCAGTACACTGCAATCACATAAAAGGCCAGTCAAGACTTGTTTAGAACAGCCTAATATAATACTAAAGATGGGAAACGGCCTCACTATAAAACATACACCTGACAGCACTGCCAAATCTGCACAGTTACTGTTCAGCCAATCAGTTTGCTTTCTGCCTAGCATGCTGGTCAACAGTGCCACTGTTCAGAATTTTAGCATAACTGCTATTTGGTTATTAAGAATTGCATGACATAAGCAGGGGCACTAAAGAGAGGAGATTAGTAACAGTTTAATAATTACATTGACCAACTGTAACCAACCCTCTGGTAGTTATTTATGCGGTTTAGTTTGTTGCAGTAAAATCAGACACTGACAGGGAGCTCTGGAACTTTCCAATGCAACAACAACTGTTCTTTCACAGTTATTTTTGTAGTAACATAGTAACAACTTTTTTTTTTACCTTCATTAGGGACATATAATACTATAAGGTTAATTACCAATTTAAAATTTTTATTATTTTAATAATTGTTATAATAAACACTGGCTCTGTAGACATCACTTTAAAGAAAGCTGCTTGTAAACTTCACTGGTGCCTACTAAAGGTAACAACACAAGAGACCTGTGAAAGACACCAACAGTGATTTGCCATCACTTCCCACACAAAATGCTGCAAGAAGCACTAATCTTTAAATCATCGAATGGATGTACCATTCAGGGCTACGGCACAGGCTGCCATTACACGCTGTGGACACATACATGGTTGTGACAGCTGTTTGATTTACGAACCAACGTTTTGTTATGTTCAAGAATTTTTTTTTCCCCTTTCAAAGAACATTTAGCTGCAATGTGCTGGAACAGACATATTTGAAGGTAACACTTAGTGACTTTCTGTCTGGGAAAAGGAATTCTTATTTAACCGAACGACATACATTTATTTTTTGCCGTTTAAACAGTTTCCACAGTAGGGAATTCTATTGTGCGCTCCAAATACGGCACAGACAAAATAAAGAAAGAATGAAACAAAAGCGCAGAAGCCAGAGCAAAAGCTCGATAAGCGTCTTGACGGCTCACATCACAGCTGGATTGGATAAAGCCCGAAACAGAATGGAAACAATGTTACAGCCCGACTGACAAATCAAATTACACGATATTAAAAAACACAAGTTGTCCTGACTTTGGCAATGTTTAATATCCATTGCGTTGAAGACAGTGTTCCTTAATCTTCTCTGACTGCTTTCCTCCACTGAGACAGCAAAGCAAAGTTTTCGTCTGTGCAGCCGTGACCCAGACCATCCTGTGCCATCACCCTGCTGTATTAATTAATTCTGAAATTAATTAATTAATTCCCTGCCTTTGCTTTCTCTTTTCTTTTTTATCATTCCTTTGTTTTAAATGGCGAATATATATATACTGTATACATAGTATATATGTATAGTTGTTAATATATTAATTAGGCCTTTCTTAGAACGTGCCATTGTTGCTGTTTGGTGTCACTGAGACCACACATATAGCTGCAGCCCCCCTCCCCCCCACACACACCCCATTTCTCCACATTTTCACAATTGGGCACTTCTCCCAGTGCAATCAGATACACATCACTGCTTTCTACAAATGACAGGTGACACCAACTCGGCTACCAGAAGCTTTTTAAGAAGCTTGATCCCACTGGAGCAAACACAGTTTTCTTCTGACAAGCGAGTGTGTGCATATTTTTCATGGGTTTTCTTGCGTATTAGCTTGTATACATTTTTACATATATGATTTTATAAAAGGTTACTGTTGTGTGCTATAAATGTATCAGTGTGTACAGATATGATAATGGCCAGGTTGTTTCAGCACAGAAGGTCCTCCCTGGCTGTCAGCCAGTCAGCTATTTAGCTATTTAACCTGTCTATATGCAGGGTGAATGAATGCTTCATGTGTGTTCTGGTGGAACACACTGTACATCATGTAAAGCCTGCGGGTTGTTGGGGATGAATCTTGTGACAAAAGAAAATATGAAAAATTTGCAAAATGACTGGCATATTAGATACGTTATTAAAAATCACAGGATGCATTTTCTCAAAAGCAGGAGTCTTAACCTGACCCAAGGAACCACATCCACTTTGCAATATCTGCTCTTTGCACTCTCGTTCCCTGCGGATGACAATGTCACCCAAGTTCGAAGCCAGTCTGACCCAGAAAAACAAACGGGAGTCAGTGTTACAGCTGACAATGACTTTCCGCTAAGACACAATGCAGCAGTAAAGCTATGTGACATCACGAAAAGAAGCACAACTCTCGCTGTAAATTCAAGTCAACAGAACAGCAAAGAACTGTGAAAGTATGGAAGGGGAGTGGATCCTGTAATAGTTTGCACGATGAAAACAAAACCTTCAATGTGATATATGGTCTTGTGAGAATTGTGAATGAAAACTTTTAAAATTCTTGCTTAGCATTATTTATATGAAAAACAGAAAAACATATCAAAGTTATATAACATCTCTTGTATGAAATGCACATGCCTTTACCATCCATCCATCCATTCATTATCTGAACCGCTTATTCCTGGTGAGGGTCGCGGGGAAACCTGGAGCCCATGCCAGAGCACATAGGGCGCAGGGCAGGGGACACCCAGGGTGGGGCGCCAACCCACCACAGGGCACATGCCTTTACCATTTCAGATAAAAATCATGAAGTCATTTAAGTATATATATATACACACACACTGTCTGGCCAAAAAAAAAAAAAACATATAGCCTTTAGCTCTGATTACAGCACACACTTGTTGTGTCTTTTCCAGCACATCCTAAAGACTTCCAAGGGGATTAGGGTCAGGATTCTGTGGTTACCAGTTCATGTGTGTGATTCCTCATGCTCCCTAAATCCCTGTTTCACTTTTTTAGTACAATAAATCTTGGCGGCGTTGGCCTACAATATGCCCGTGTCATCAGGGAGGAAAAGAATCCACCGATGGGAGAACCTGGCCATTCAGTAGATTCAGATACTCAGCTGACTTCATTTTATTGCTGCATAATGTTGCTGAGCTTACACCAGACCGGTTGAAGCTATACCACCTAATAACACTGCCTCCAGAGGCATAAGGTGGCTTTTTTTTTTTAGCCAGGCAGCATGTATGTATATATATATATATATATATATATATATATATAGATTTAGAGGAAAACCACGATTGTGGGAAACCGTTAAGAAAAATATACAAAATAATATCTAGGATAAAAAAAAATTAAGGCTGGTCTACAGACTCCTCTGTCTAAAACACACAAACTTATACTATAACACAGCCCTGGGAGAAGGTCCTGCCCACCTCATAGGAGACACCATCTGTATCAGCAGACAAAACTTTTTAAAGCTAGCCCTCACCCTGGGCTACGGAAACAGCCAGGGAGTGGGCAAGAACAGAAAACACATTCTTGCAGTTTATTGTCCTAGGTAGTCACAGTTTAATATTATAAAAAGATCCTTTTTTTTGGCCAGCAGTAGTTACAAGGGTGCCTAGACCTGGCTGGGAGGTCACCTTCTTTGGAGATAGTAGGCAAGGAGCATGTTGGGACACACAGAGGAGAGTTGGCTCTCGGAGCACCTGTGGGGAAATGAGGAGAAATGGCAACTAAAGAATAGAGGAGCAGGTTCTTTACCACAAAGCTGAGCTCCCCTTTAGACTGAGAATGGACAGCGAACAGGGCACTTTGTAAATGACAGCTCTTACTGGTCTCTTACTGTCCTGTAAGGAGCCAAACGTTCAAAATCGAAGTCCTTGGCATTGCTATACAGGTGAATAAATGAGTGTCCATTGCAAACCATTTGCCATCACAGTTACCTTCCTGTACACTCACAGCTTTGCGACTTGTACATCAATCCTGCTATGCTTAACACTAGAAGCACTTGGCAGCAGGTGTACATGCATATACACCAGAAAAATTGAAATGATATATTAGAATTTTGTCTTTCTTGTTTTGTCTCTGTAGTAATAAATAAAAGATTCTTGATTTTTATGGAAAGAGGTGATGCAGACCAGTCACGCAGATGTTAGCTGCTGCTTATTTTGCTGTTTATTTTGTTGTGTTTTTTGTTAGCTTTCCCCGCTATAGCTTTTTGTATGCAATACGTGTGCTTTCTGAGCGCTTTATATCTGCGGGCTCCGTGTCTCATGCACCCCGATGGGATGTTTGACTTGCTGCGTGTCTCACAACTTAACATACGAAAACAAATTCTTTGCACATATGAAGTTCTTGGTTTTAATAAAACAGATTGTGAATCTCATTCCGCAAACACCTCTGAGGAGCAGAGGCTCTGTGCGTTAGTGATATGCAGAATTTACCAGGGGTACTGATCACTCCCGACCCAGTTTATTTTCTTAAACACCAATAATGCAATTAAAGTCAACCCCAGTGGAATATATTAATGCAGTGTTATCATCTCTCTACAGTTACGTCATATATTATTCATAAAACTCACGGTCCCACTGATCAGTCACCATTTACCATACTGACATTGCTACAGTAATGGGAGAGATACAATTAGCAATCATTATTTATTCAAAAGGACAGATATTCTGTCTAGTTCTACATATTTTCCCAGTAATTCATACCTAACCAAGACATGTTATACATTATAAATGTAATACTATGTATTAAGCTGGACAAATATTCATAAGTATCATGTTATATTACATTCTATACCACAAAAATAAACTTTATGCTTATCCAATACACATGTAGACAGCTTAACACTTTAAAATACTATTGGGAGAAACTTAAGGCAAGTACTAAAAAATATATACACTGTAAAAACACATCCTAAGATAAAAATATACCCTTTCTTTGACAGCCAGACTCCCTGGTGATTTGGCTTTGCCTGATTTGAAACATATCCAAAGCTTATGAAGTTATAAACACAGTTTCTGGAAACTAGTTGGGCATATTCTGCACTGAACAGAGCGGAGTGGATTAGTGGGTAGTAAAAACACTGCTACGTTTCTGATTTTATGTTATTTCTCTTATAACCTGGATTATACTACAGTGCCCATCCTACTACTATTACTACCTGTATAATAATAACAATAATAGTAGTAATAATAATAATAATAATCAGTTGATCACTTCATGAGAACAAAAAATGTGTCCTTCATGCTGTCCAACTCTGAACTTTATTTCTTTGTTGAATTTGTTCTGCTTTTGAGTTCTCCTAACCCTCGGAGCTAATTAGAATGATTGCACAGTCTTTATCTTAGCAGACATGTGTATCCGAAGAGATTCGCATAGCTTAAAATTGTGTATCTGGATACATACCAAAGCAATTTGACTTAAACACCTTTTCTCAACAGCGGTTCCCTACTTGAGATATCCAGCTACACCCTGTTTGTCACAAGTCCAGGTCCTTAATTGCTGTGCCACCTGCTTCAGTGGAAGACCGCTTCCTTACAGAACCAGGACCGAGGATGGTACTGTTTGAAAGTAATCTTCCTTACAAAAATTAAATGGTCCTTTTAAAGTTGTTAGTAAACGTAACTACTTTTCTAAAGTCCTTGAGTGAATATTTGTGATTCTATCAAAACGCTATTGAATAAACGACATCTTGGGACGTCATTGTTTTGGACTTTCAAATAATCAGTACCCTTTCTATCAACGCCGAGTCGTACCACGTGTCTCTAAAGCACCTATTTTCATAAAGTTTCAAGGTCAAGGTTAAAGTCTTCTATTAGAGAAGGTAATAATGTTGTGTTTTTCAGAGGCCCAGTAGAGGCTTGGTTTTCATTTCATCTTAATTGACTTTATTGGAATATTACAGACTCTTACCTGATAAATGAGTCACTAATTGCAAAGTTACTCAGAGGCCTGTGGGGCCAGAGGACTGGAATTAGCCGCCCCTGAGTCGAGGTCTGTGTCAGTAAACAAAGTCAAGTGTTTCTCGGTTAAATTTGTTAATACCGCTGTGTATTCATAAAAAAGATACTTAGTGAGATTAGTCCAGAGAATCCTGATGGGCCTCTATCACAGACGCTTTATTGACACATGATTTACATAGGTGAGGGGTAAACACAATCAAATGATTACTAAAACAGCTCTTTGCAGCATCTACATCACGCTGTGTGGAACCACAGTAAGACACCCTGCACCCCCATCCTGACCACCCTGGTGAAAGAATTCTCAATTTTACAATAAACATCAACCAAATGTGACAAAATGTAAGAAGAAATGAAATGTGAGAAGTAATGTTCAGCAGTAATGTTCAGTATTGCCCAGTAATGTTCAGCTTCATCTGCTTTATTGTGGTAGAATCAGCAGGATGAGACCAGAGACAAGAGGACACCAGTGGGGACCACAGGTTTTAACCACAAACAGACAATGTCCAATCCCTATTTCAAAAAGGTTGGGACATAATGTAAAATGTAATTAAAAACGAAATGCAATGCAAGTCCTTCTTAACGTATATTTAATAGAATGCAACACCAACACAACATATTTGAAGTTGAAACTGATCAGCTGTACTGTGTTTTGTGACAAATTTTTTTATTATTATTTTTTTTTTTTACGTAGAATGACTTCTTTAACACATACTTCAAAATATTCAAAATACACAATGTCATTCAGCCATCTTTCACATTAGCACACATTTCTTTCTTTATTCTATATTTACAAACTCACCTCTGAACTTAATGGTTCAATTTATGTCATATGTATGCTAACTCATCAGATGCGCGCTGTTTATTTCCATTTTATAGTTTTGGAATAATATTATATTGTGTCATTATGAAAATGAAGGATGTGTAATGACAGTTATTTTCCCCATATTACAGCTCTGGATGGGCTTTGGTAGGAAATTAATATGGTATATTTCAAACTTTAAAAATACTCGTACATTACCTGCTATGGTGTTACTTTGACATTTGAGCACACTGATGAATTCTGTTGACTGAATGTAAAAAACAATAGATCACTATTAATAGTGCTTGAGTATTGTGCTTTCTAAACCATTTTATAAAAATTACTTCCACCTCACGTTTTCCCATTAATATGGCTTCTCCCTCCTCTAATAAGTCATCCAAAGACAAAGGTGGATCATCATGTGATGATTCTCCCAGGGTTATATATATGCGAGCTGCCGCTATTGGGCGTCACTGTAACCATAGGTTCTCTCAATGATCTTGAACGACAATCCATCTCTGAACTCCATGGTGGGCCACGTTTTTAATTTAGACTCGATGGGATTGCTTTTGACTCCCCGAAATTATTTAGAATACGTGCACAGAGGTGTTTTGTCTAAAATGCATCTGGTGATGGGATTTGATATTGCCACTGAAATCAGCTCTGTATAAACAAATCAATCTTGGAGGGGAGTCAGAATGAGTCACACTGCGGCTAACTGTGTTCTCCCTGCCAACACTTTGATTGACACGAGCCGCGCAGGTACAACTGCTCGCATAGTCGTATATCCTGTTATGACACAACGTGAAAATCCACGAGATTAAAAGTATCAGAGTTTCCAAGATATTTTTTTACAATATATTACAATCTGCGGAGTTTTGAAAAGCAAATTAAGAATTGAGGAACGTGTATAACAAGTTGCAACACAAACTGAATATGTAGAGATATGGGTTAAAACTACATAGACTAGTATCAAAATATTGCCTCCTTAAACAATTATTAAGCTTTTGTCAACTATTTCAGGTAACATGAAATATTTGACTGTGTGGGTTAAAGTATGTCTTTACAGCAGCTGAGATCCTTCAGACTGCAGTCAGTGAGGAAACAGGTTCATCAGTCAGGTGCCGGGATGCAGAAAACCTGCATTTTTTAACATGGCCGAGTGGTTTGTGTTCAGATCCTGGTTTTTTGGTTTTTTTGTGACATGCCTGGGAGTTTATGTTCGTTTAGTCTGCGTTTAGGTTTTTATTTTTCAGTTGTGATGTTAAACTTGGGCATGTGGCAGCAAGCCCATGTGATTGTGTAAAGTCAGTTTCAAATGTAAAAATTTTAATCTTGGGACCGAATGGAAGAATAAAAATTTCAAATGAGCACCAAATTTATTAGTATTGCATGATCCTGTACAAAGTGTTTAATGAAAAACTTTAAAAACTTGCAGCAAATAATAGATGTGCAAGATACAATTATTTTTTATCTTGCAGTTTTTGGAAAGATATAAAGGTCAATAATTCATGAACTCTCCCCTCCCCCCTTTTGGTACATCTTTTGTCTTTTGCTGATTTGACAGATTTTGTGCAGATTATACTTTTCACAACTTCATTGCGCTCATGATTTATTTATAAAATGCATATTTTAGCAATAAGTGAATAATATACATTTGAAACTGCTAATGTTAGCAATTATAGACAAGGGAGTAATTAATTAATTGTAAATTATACATACGTGGTCATTTAATCCATTTGAAATCGTGCATACATTTTACTTATTACATGGTTAAAATCAGATTGCAAAAATGTAAATACCAAATGTGTCAATATAGAAGTTGTTAGTGAAATCTAATTATTGTGTTCTGACATAAATGGTTACACAGAAAGTATAACCTTCCTGAAATTGTTCTTACAGTCTAGATTCATTCAGAATTATATATAATAGGTGGTTTTCTTACATTAGTCTTCCTAATTAGAAGCTAAAATCAAATATAAGCAGGGAATGTCAAGTTTTATATCTCTTTTATTCTGATCTCTGTCTTTGTTGTGATTTGTCCGATGTGTTTTGAGAAAGGTGTTTAACATTCCCTGACTCCCATTCTGGTCTCCCGTTGCACAACAAAGTACATGTGCCACGGAAAATGTAAAAGGGACCTTTCTCTCAAACAGTGTGCAGGTAGCATATCTGCTCTACTGTATAAAAGAAAGGCTTACAGTCTCAAGGCAGTGCTTCAATTTACAAAAACGCAATACAGCTGGTCAGTTTCCAGTTTAAATATGTTGTTTCTGTGCTGTATTCTATTGAATATATGTTTTCTCTTTCTCGCTCTCTGTCTCTCTCTCTCTCTGTATGTATGTGTATGTGTGTTTGTGTGTAGAATGATTTGTAAATCATTTGAATTTTGTTTTTATTTACATTTTACAATATGTCCCACCATTTTTGGAACAGGGGTTGTCCATTCTGTTTGTTGTTAAAACCTGTGGTCCCCACTGGTACAGCTGTCTGCATGTGTATTTGTTAAACACAAAGCTACTAATAAAGAAGACTACATTATTTAGCATGGAAATGAGAAGCAACAGTAAAGGAAAGAGGAAACATTGCACTGGTGTTACAAGTTTTCTTTACCTGGCTCACCTTAGCACATCTGAGCAAAAGGGAAGGGTGCTGTTTCAATAATTACTGACTGAAGTCACACTGAGACATCAAGACATATACATAAGATTTTAAATATATTGACAGTTGATTATTATTTACTTTTTATTGACTGTAAATGAATCTGAGCAATGCAGATGTTTATACAATATTTCTGTATGCAGAAAAAAGAAATCCTTTGCATGAAATGCACTCTGTGACATTTTCACTGTTCGATTATAACTGAGGCAGTCCTGAGGGTTCTGTATATCGTTAACCACATTTCTGTGAAGATACTGTTCTGATTTTGACCTCCCGTATGACATCAAAGATGATTTTTAGAAACATTCCCATATTCAGTTTCTGTCTGTCTAATTGATTTATTTCGTTATTTAACATTTTTGCCTCGCTGTCTTAAAAATTAACAACATTCAAATGCTCAGATGTAAAACGTAATTTACAGTATTTTGCACAGAGCTGCATGAAGCCAGAGGTGGTTATATACAAATTACAATATTCTTACAATTAAAATGCAGGTAAAAAATTTTAGACAGATTTAGGCTAAATTTCTGAAACCTAGCTTTGCGTTCTGTAAATGCAATGTACATTTATTATTACACAGATATTCACAACAACTAGATATAGGCTAATAAACACATGACAAGTTATTACACATCAACACTGTAGCCTTGTTCTGTTATTTGCTTGCTCCAGATGAAGGAACCCATGGCAGTACTGAAGTATGCAGAGGTGGAACATTTAAGGTAAGGGAACAGGTAGGAGTGACCGAGTGGTCCAGTAGGTGTAGACAGGCTGTTGGTTGATTTAATAATTGATTATCAAATGAAAAAAAGAAAAAAAAAAAAGCACGACAGAAGTACTTAAGTTACCACAAATGTTAATAACCATTTGTAAAACCATTTGTTGTATTATAAACCATGAAAGAAAACAAAACCCCTTAGGACACAAAATCCATTTCAGACTGTGTATGATTTCACATTATGAGCCATTAAAGGGGAAAAGAGTAACGGTTTGCTTTGTTTTTAACGTCTGCTTGATGGACAAGTTCACGCATTTATTCTGAAATATATTGATAGGTTTATTTTGTGTGTGTTATCATGCAGGTAACGAACCTGCTATTGAGATTAACTGCGTGGCTCAGCCCGTTGACCACGCATTCATTAAACGCACATTTTGTGCACTCATGTCACCGCAGCTGTTCTGTCGTTTACGTTCAAACGACGACTCACGGATGCAGGTAGAATGCGTGATGAATGGTAAACACAGACACATCTTCCTTCAGGGCTGTTTTCCAGAACGCTGAGTGCCTGGGTGCTTCAGATCTCGTTTTCAAACGGTGCTGCAGGCTCTTCTGTTCCTGTGTTTTATAAACAAAGAGAAGCCCCGTCATCGTTGCCTTCTCAGAAGTTTAACACAAAGCTGAGCACAAAACCAGCCCACAAACGGTGCTCATCAACTGGCAGGAAGCTGCACTCATGGGCTAACGATACCACGTGCACAGCAAAAAAAAAAATAAAATAAAAATAAATAAATAAAAACGCCCTCGGACCCTGTAAAATACCTCCTCGAGTCATATAAAAATATAAAACATTTATAAATAATTGGTTAATTTTGGAAAGCAATCATCATGTACACTTCAAGTGCTGCTAATTTGCAAGAATGAAGTCTAAACTCCATGTGGGGTTTGTTCTGCTTAGTTTAAAATTCTTCCGTGTACTTAAATGTAGTTTCAGCAGCAGTTTTCATGGGTTATTGATTTTATTTGCATTAATTTGGACCACATTATTTTTTCCATTAGGCTCTAGGCCCCCGGTGCTTCAAATAGGACATGCATGTAAACAATGGACGGATGGATGGAATTTTTTTGTTTGCTATTATAACATTTCAAGTTTTGCACATTAGCAGTGGTACAACTGTAGTCCCACAGAATTACTGCTTTTAGAACTGAAAATCAGACCTTTAAAGCTGTCTTCTTTAAAGCTTCATAATATACTACCATTAGAGAATCACATTAGAGCAGGACAGATGTGGAACAGAAACAGCTACTGGAATGCATGTCAGGTGGGCAGCTGATGCCCAATCCCCAGCGGAGCCCTGTGTGTGGCGGCCAGTGAACGTTGTTCCACACTCTGACGTTCCCTCTTTATTCTCTTGTGCATTTTCCCAGCCTTCCAGAGCAGCAACAGCCTTTTCCTTCTGGGAGGAGCTATCAGTGGCTGTCAGGCTCAGCAGACAATCCAGCGCAGACTGTATGACAGGGAGCCAGTAAGTCGGCAGCCAAGGCAGAGTTTCCTGGAGACACATGTACAGTGATGCCCTTTAAAACGGGCCCAGATGGCAGAGCTGGACAAGCCGAGGACAGCAGAACTGGATTCAAATAACACATGCTCAGGTGAACAGGGGGCCACTAAAGAACATTCATAATTTTCAAAGCTTATATTGAGATGAAATCACTCAGCACTGCACTTTAATTGAAAGCAAACGCTAACAAAGAGCTTACATTCAAGTGGCACCAATTGCTCAAATGCAATTATTGCTGTGCATACTGATGACACAGATCATCTACAGTTCATCTCGCAAGGGTGGCTTTTAGCCCTACAGGAAGTAGGTGTGCCTTATCAGCAGCATGTTTCAGTAAAAGAACCAGAGAGCTCCTGAGTGCCACACGACTGCCCTAATACAGGATACACATCCGTCATTACTGATGACCCAGACTGCTTCCTGAATGCCTTGGCATGCAGAAGCATCAGGTCGCCTGTTTTTGATTGCTCCGGGATTGTTAGTTAAAAATACAGATTGAGTTCTGCTATTACTTTTGGAAATACACAGGCTGAGATGAGTCTGACCCACGTCCATTACTGAACATGTTGAAAGATTTAGACAGCACTGTATGTGAAAATTTACCAATTTTACATGATATTCTATTTATTGACTGTATTCATTAAATTATTGACATCCATGACTAAAATGATGGGTGACTACCAATGAAAAATTCGTGCTGTGATACAGACAAAAAAGACAAATACAATATTGTCCATTACTGAAAAAATAATGCTGAACACATTTGTGTTTAAATAGTGTGTTTGCACAATGATTTCACTGTATTTATTCAGCTTAATGATCGGACAAAACACATAACTATTCTCCTGGTCATGTCCTATTTAATTTCTTACTACCCACTCATATTTCTGCAATAATCACCTGGGACCTGCAATATATTGGCATACGAAGTCGTCAAGTTATCTATTATATGTTCCACAATATCATTGCGACTGCACTTGAAAACAAATTAACCTACCTTTATTGGGAATAGGAAAGGTCCTTTTTGACTCTAAAATGAAATAGGCACAGCATAAGCCGATGCCAGAGGGGAACAGTGACGCTACCCTCTTTATTCTCTCTTAGCTATCAAAATGGAAATGAGTTACTTCCCAAACTGTCCTGATGGGAGTTTCTCCAACACAGTTATAGTGGACTTTGGTGGAACTTTTTATGCATAGTGGGAACCAATGAAATGCAACCTGTGAACCAATCACGTAACACGACACTTAACAGACGTACATTTGGAATTATGTACAAATTGTATTGGATGCACTCAACAAACTATTCTAACAATTTTTTCACAATGATATCCTGTTCAACGTTCACACTACAGCTTAGTGGCTGAAAAACATAATTAACAAAAGTTAATAAAATGATATCAAGTATATATATTTCAGTTAGGTTTTGAAAACTTGTGTTAGTAGGCATTTAAAGTATTAAACATAAGAATATAGATACATGACAAAAATTTAACCAAGCTTTCATTTTACATATAGTGCTTGTCCTAAAATATTTAAAGTTTATAGAACCTTCAATTCAGTACAGTTTAATCAGAGCTATAGATTGTTCTTGCACTGCCTGTGATATTAAGTTTATTAATGGATATATGATTTCTAAACAGATCCAAATAATTCTAGGTCTTGTAGCACCTTTATTTTAATTCTATTGAGCTGAACTTATCGAACCCGAAGCATCATCCCTCACTTTGCTGATGTTGCATTATGTTTTTAGGTTTTTATTAGCTGTTGTCACAGTAATTCCCACTTACAGGTCGTGTCTGTCTAACATAGTTGATTTCTCAAGTTATTCTTGGCACAAAATCCTTGTTTTTGGTCTTGATCACATTGAGGAGAAGGCAGTCCAGGCTGTAACAGTATGTGTGATATAAGATGGTAGGTAAATTGCAGCATGCCTGGGCGAGGAAGACACAAGTGGTGACATGTGTCTAGAGCAGTCCCCAAAAGGAACGGATTTTAGATTTTCAACGAGACCTTCCCCTTGGGCATTTTTGGTGGAAGGACACACCTGACAGATATTAATGGTCTAGAAACTCCCCCTAGACCCAATGGCAAGAGCTGGGCACCAAACAGGATGAATAGCTTCAGCACCAACACATCAGCTATAGCCTTGGCCTAATGATCCACTCAAACCATATCAGCAACCATAAAAAATAAGAAAATGACAAAACACAAGAGCACAAAGCGCAAACCACAAAGCACAGGCTTTACTAATTGATTAAAAGCCTTTCTGTTTAAACAGTACTTGTAAACAATTGCGGTGTTCAATGAAATCTGTCTCTTCAAGGTCACACGTTCCGCAGATCAATCCACCCAAACGTCCAGAGGGGTAATTCTCTCAAACACAATCGCTCATCAGATAAATGCTTCCAAAATTTGAGAAGGGCACTTCACTGCTGAAATGCAACATTGAGCAGAGTCTTTCTTAAATATTCAGAGAGAAAATTTGGTAGTTTTGTCATACACGCCAATATCCACACCATTTAGCAAAAAGGTGAAACCATGTCATGTTAGCTTATATATCATCTCGTAAGAAAACACTTTTTCTCCTATCTAAAAGATATATTTTTATCTAACCAACTTTACATCTTGGCTGGATCGGGGGAGGGTGGTGTATCTGCCTTAGTAAAAAAGCAAGAGGAAGTATTTTACTGCTTTAGACTAATTTGTTAAAGGGAAAGTATAAGGTTATTGGCTCATTTAAGTAATTTAGAACTATTTTGCTGTTGATTTTCTTAAATTTTTTCATTGTTATTATTATTATTATTATTATTAGTAGTAGTAGTAGTAGTAGTAGTACATTTCTAGGATTAGGATAGTGAATCTATGAAATTCACCAAAGCAGCTTGTACATATTAGCTTGTCAGTGAATGTAGAAAAAATAAAAATAAATAAATAAATAAATAAATAAATAAATAATGCTCCTGGCTGAGCAGCCTGTCACAACAAACATTATAAACTGAACAAGAGATTTTGTCCAGAATCTTCGGTTCTGTACATCATTAATTTCCTTGATACAGTTTTAAGGTAGTGTGCTATTTGCAGAACATTAAATCAGATGGTTCACTGAAAGGGCCATCAGTAAACATGCACAGTTTACGCGTAATTTGCTGCGTTAAATACGTGGGTAGTGCTGATTGGCTAGTTCCCTTAACTTTTCACCCCCTGTGTACCTGGCTCCATTGTCATGGTGATAACCACTAACATTCAGGATTATAAAAAGAAAGGCAAGCCTGTATTAGAGGTCTCTAAGTTCAAGTGAATTTGCAACATAAAAAACAGATGCAGTAGGGCTCCTTCAATATCCTGAGACTGTGCACTTGGAGAGTGCAGGATTTAACCTTTGACCTGGTAGATTGGACACACTCTCCACTGCATGACCGATGAGCCCTGACCTCTAAGAATTTTCCAAAAGCTGTGTCTCCAAGGAGACCAAGAAACAGCTGACTGCATGAAGACAGGTGTTCCAGTGAAAAACCTCTAACTTGTAAAAAGAGACACTTTAAACTAGTCAAGAGTAGAATTATCACACATTTATTCAGCTCTTTCAAATTATTTTACATTTTGGGCACATTTGATGTTCCACAGAAGATTGTCATGTTTGCTTGTTAGATAATGGTACATGGTATTTTGTTAGACCTTACAAAGTGGTTCAGCTATATGAGATACATACACTGTGTAGTGAAAACATAATGACCACACCATTAATAGGTGCTATGACCTCCTTGTTCTGCATATACTTCATGTATACAGTGACCTATTGATTCAGTAAGGCATCTAAAGTTTTCAACAGGGATGCTGTACCATGTTGACACTAGAACATCAAGGGTGCTCAACAGAGGCAGCATATGGCAAGTCTGCCAGTTAAGGTACTCCCACAGATGCTCAATAGGACTGACATCTGGAAAACATGCTCGCCAGGATAATACATTGAAGCCACTGTCATGCTCCTTATACCATTGCATCGTATACTCCTAACAACATTGCAAGGGACATTATTCTACTGGAATCAACCAGTGCCATCACGAAAAGAATGGTCATGAAACAGTGGACCTGGTTCACCAGGATGGAGAAGGGTGTGGTCCAGTGGGATGAGTGCTCCCAGCAATTCCCAAGAAAACATTCTTTCCACCAGTACACTACCACTGCCTGCTTCAAACACATCCCTAAATATGCCTTGATTATGTTCCTTGGTCAATTGTTGCTCCATGTCCTTTGTTGGCCCATACAATTCAGAAGAGCTAACACAGCACATGTACATCAATGAGTTGTAGGTGTCCACCACTGGCACATTTACTGACAAACTTTCACACGTCCTTCCATTCTTGAAACACCCTAACTATGCCATTATATGAACATTCCACAGTACCTACAATGTCCGTTATGTTCCCACCCTTCAGTCAACAGCTAACAATCATACTGTTTTCAAATTCTGTTAGATCCTTTCCTTTTTCCATTTTGACTTACAATTGCTTCTGATCAGCATGCCCCTGTCCTTGTATATCCAATTTTACCATTTTTACTTTTACAATGTTGAATTTGATCTCTGGGAGGACCGAGTTATTCTAATAGTTCAACTAGACATGTTCATAAAGTTTTGACTGGATAGTGTATTTCATCATTTCAATTTTATCCTTGTGTGACATGTAATTGTGGCAAGTGGTTTTGAAATAGTATGTTACACTCAGATACAATAAAATGTGTGTGGAGGGGGAAACAGCTCCAAGATATACTAAAATTTCTTTATATTTCTGTGAGCACAAACAGAGGGTGTCACATTTCAGAAGCTGACACCATTTCTTGTACTGTTGCTATACCAACAAACTTCTTATCCATCACAACTATATCTCTCATTAAAAACAAAAAGCCATAAAGTAAGCAACTGCAGTAATTAAAAATATTAAGTAAAAGGCAGAGCACAATAAAAAACAATCTGATTTGAAGACATGGCTATTGCAATGCTGCTGCCTGTTATCATGTGGTGCCTTTTTGATGTTGTTTTCGAGCTCTGGAAATGCATGGCACTTTCTGAGCATCATGTCCCTGCATGCAGTATCTAATACAACATTATGGATTTGAGCCCAGGGAAAGCAATTAAAACGTTATTGATCATGTGTTTGTATAGAAAGGCCGAGATAGTAGGTAATCATTTTGTGTTACTGGGTTTCTAACTCTGACCTTAATTCATATTTAGTCAATACCCCATTAAAACTGTATTTCTTAAGGGACATAAAGTGTGGTAAGTTCCTGGAAGCAGATCTGGTTGGGAAAAAAAGTCTCAATGCTACCATGATACCCACCCGTTAAGATAAGGCAGACACAGGAGACTGAGCAAATTATTAATCATTTGGTTGACTGAGAGCGGTGTTGGAGCAGTCAAGTCAACTACACGGCAATCGATTAGGATTATGGTTGTCTTATTGATGCCCTCTTTATTGTGCAGCAGCTAATTTGTCACCACTGAACATCTGAAACAGCCAAACCCTAATGCCAGCGGCCAAAGCTACCAGCACAACTTCATCTTGTTCAATTTGCCACGT
The DNA here is from genome assembly GCA_025773905.1 of Chitala chitala. Lineage (NCBI taxonomy): Eukaryota > Metazoa > Chordata > Actinopteri > Osteoglossiformes > Notopteridae > Chitala > Chitala chitala. The sequence goes on from JABJVR010030275.1 coordinate 24,899, forward strand.
TGCCAAGTGAGTTTTCAAGATTACATATATTTTACAGCTTTTTCTTTTACAAGATTTAGAGAATGGATTTAGGGGAAAATGATTTTCATTTATTTTTCAAAACGGTTCTCCATCTCGAAATCAGGGTAATTATGAAACCTGTCCTGAAGTTCAGTGTTGGAGAATATGAGTCTGTTTGAGGACACGTCAACAACAGGGACAGGTGTTTTCAGTTCACATCTTTGTAGTACAGATAGATTTCAGAACACCTGAAGGAAGATAAATCATGAATGAGAGAGAGAGAGAGAGAGAGTCACAGAGGTGTGAGATTGTGGGTTTGATCTAATGCAGTATGCCACTGGAAACTATGACATGCTTATTTATTCATTTATTTTTATCTCTTTTTGTCTGTGTGTAAAGCTACGTCCCCTCTTACAGATCTATTCTGATTCATCTTATAGATGACTAACCCATAAATGTCTGGTGGATGTATTGACACACAAATGAGAACTACAAAAGACATCAGTACAATGTGTTGAGTATAATGCCCTGCCCCCCCCCCCCGTCCACCAGATGTCGCCCTTCCCTTTCCCCCAATTCCTTGTTGTTCTCTACTGAGTCATTGTGGTTATTGTCCTCAGTGTTTTCACCTGTATCCTATTTCCTCATCCTCTTACTTATGCTGTTTCCAGTATTCCCCTGCTGGTTATTGTAGAGCGCAGACGTTGCCTGTAGATGTTCCGTGTCAGCCTACAGTCTGTTCTGTACCCTGTGTCTCTTTGTTATTTTTTTGTATGTTATTGCTTTGTAATAGACCTCCCTTTCTACACATTGACCCTCACCTCTCCCGCTTGCTTGGCCAAACATTACATTGAGAATAACCTACATTTTGGGGAAACAGAAATAACAAAATGTTTCTTTCCATAAGAAATACAGAGTATGAAGCAATGCACCTCACACAAAATATCAAATCAAGAAATATGTATAAGTACAAGATAATGACAGTACTGACAAAGTACAGTATAGAGTGTGCATGGTATGTAATACCAGACAGCAGTGTGTCTAACAGGCTTATGTTGTCAACAAAGCGGTATGCATTATGGCTTATCTACACGTTTAGTAACAGTAATTTTCATAATGATGAGTTTTGTCTCTTTTTCCTCAACATGTAATTTGTCTTAAAAATGTGAAATAAAGGAAGACACACAGGTACACACGCTGACACACAGACACACACAGTGATGGTCTAAACTTTATAAAGCAGAAAAGACAGTGAAGAGAAAAATAATTTGGCAAATAACATTTATTTTGTAAAAAGGGATCATTCAAACTTTTGTGCTTTTACAACAACCAGAGATAAATGGAGGAGTTTTAATTTCCTTTGACAAATCTTCATATTTACATAAAATCCTGACAACTGCAAACATTGGAATGCATGCTTTATGTATTTGAAAAAGACAATTGCATGTGAATTTAAAAACTATTAATGAAAAAAAATCCCCCTCTCTCTTTCTCTCTCTCACTCACACACACACACAAACACACACATACGTGCGCGCACGCACACACGCACGTTTGCCATTGAAACAAAGTGTGAAATTTTGAAATGCATCTTATTATTGGGTAGGTTTGTCTTCAGCTACACTATTTACATGGTCAGTGCATGTTAATGACATCATTAGTGGGTTGTTTCACAGACTAGAGTGTTTAATTGTTTAACTTGTAAACATAGCATTAATCTTCATAAAATACAAACACAAATATTGTTTGCAGTTGGTTCATATACCAGCATCTGAAAAGAAAAGAGAAAAAAGAGGATGGTGACAAAACCTGAGCAACCCTTTAGAATATGCAAGCTATTTAAGGCAGCCCTCTCAAACCTAAAAAAAATGAAACATTGTACTTGTAAAGTTCTATGTAATATAATATAATAAATAAATAAGGGAAAAAAAAAAAAAATATATATATATATATATATTCATCCATCCATCCATCCAGTATCTTAACCGCTTATTCCTGGTGAGGGTCGCGGGGAAGTCTGGAGCCCATCCCAGAGCACATAGGGCGCAGGGCAGGGGACACCCAGGGCGGGGCGCCAACCCACCACAGGGCTAAATAAATTCATAGAAATCCCAAATTATGGACCAATATACATTCTTGGCATCAAAGGGCATAGTTCAGACAAAAATAGACAGCTTCCTTTGTTAGGCATGTTTAACATAAACTCAATTCACCTGAGGAACCAGCCGTTTCCTCCGATGACTAATTATTTTTAAGTATTGGTCACTGGAGGCATAGCAGGGTAGACAGGCTATATGTTGTATACACATGGCTTTTGTGTTTCATCCGTATAAAACTTTATCCTGTGCCTTTGAATTCTGGTCTGCGGTAGAGTTTTTTATGACTTCAAGTCACTAAGTTATAATGCAGTCTAGTAACTGCAGCGTCTGTTCATCTCCACTAATCTTGGGTTTTGTTTCAGACCGCCTTTACTTTTTGTTCTCATTACAAACTACCAAGGTTCTGACTTGTGTTACGTTCTGCAGTTGAATTTGTTTTCGTGTTCTGCGTTCATCATGTCAATCGATAAATGTACTCACAAAAGCAAAGTAAAGTTGCAGGACTCATTATTATATGTTGGCAGCAAAAGAGCTGTGGAGATCATCTCTCTTGAGTTTACTGCAGATGTCGGTGAGGAAAGCAGCAGAGCCACATTAAACTTGACAAGAACAAGCTGCACACCACGGAAAATGTCACAGTGTCTTTGAATCAGATTGACTGTGGAACACATCTTCTCCATATAGCAGACGGGGTCAAATAGAGTGTCACTTGTGAATGCTGTTCATATACAAAAAAAGGTATCTTCTAATGAGAAGAAAACACGAATGATTAAATGTAAGTATTAACGTAAATGTTTCCTTTTGGTTTTCTGCTTCCTCTGTTCTTATTCATTAAAGTTTCCCGTGTTTTGCACACTATCTGCCTGCGCTTTATACTTTAAAACTTCTATGTTATTTTACCATATCCATGGGGACATGCTAATCGTTTCTATACCAGAGACATTGAGTACATCTCTAACAATAAGTAATTTATGTTATAATTAGTGTTATGGAATATTGAAATAAACATTGGTAAGGCAGAAGTCAACTACACACACACACACACACACACACACACACACACACACGCACAAATACACAAAGTTTTAGCTAAGTGATATATATATCCTCTGCAAGGGGCAGAGATTTAAAACAAAACATAGCATTAAGGTCACGATTAGAAAAAGGTCTATTCTTGGTCATTTCACAGGCACAGATTAACTCCAGAGCTTGAAAAAGGTGATTTAAATGGGTATTCTTAATTTACAGTTTCTGTGTGTTCCAGAAGTAATGTTAATCCTTATCTGGGAAACCAGCCCACGCTGAATGAATAGGTTAGCTTTTGCTGGAATTACAGAAGCTAAACACACTGTGTTCTTTAATGGGCAAGTAATAAGTAATATGAAAACAAAAATTAGTTACCTACTATTCATAACTCATGCTGAGAATTTAATAAATTGCAGTAATAAGTCACACTAAGTACAAAATGAATAAAAAAAGGCAAAGAGAAGTGTATTGGTAGACTTGTCACCAGGACAATTTGTGTGGTATTCAAGCCTACAGTAAACTGAGTTTTTGTTGAAGCCATTATTGCAGCTCAGTGACCACCCAGACTACTTCTTCCCAAGGTGAGGGGTTGGAAGACGGGGACTTGACTTTTGTATGTTTACGAATTCATAGAGCGGATGAGCTGTCGCAGAAGATCACAGCCACCTGGGCCTTCGTTTGCTAACCTACGTACCTGCTCTACATCTGACAACATTTTAAAGAACAAAGGGCTGTGTTTTCAGCCGTGTCTGACTTTAGAGGGGAGCGTGACTTGGTTATGAATCATCTTCATGACAACGCCAGGCAGCTCGGAACGGTGTCTGTGGTTCAGCTCCGTGCTGAGCTCTCTTGGGAGGGGCGATGGAGGTGCGGGGGGCGTGGGTGGAGAAAGGCAGGCCTGTGTTTTCCCTCTGAAGGTGCCAATTAGCGCTGGGATCTCTGACAAGTTGAGAGGGGCTTAGACAGCGCCATGATAACGAGCTGGATCTGCCACCCTCTGCAGAGTCATATACCACAAACAACGGGTAGTGAAGGGTTTCCCTACATCACACAAAGGTACATTTAGTCTGAGCTGCATGTAGTCCACCCAGCCCCAATATCTCCATGTTTCCACGTATTGTGTCTAATATAGAAGTTTCATTTCATAAGTGTTGTTGCCATTTGATGAAGTTCTAAAGAATAGATTGGAAAACTAAATTTATTGTGGTTAGAAGTAAAATAGTCAACTCGGAAAGTTTGCAAGGTTTTTCGAGCTGAACCATATACACTGTAGGGGATGAGAAAGTGTTAAAAAGTCAGATTGCATGCTGATTTAGCCCAAACTATTCTGCAGGCCTGAAGTTTAAAGGGATCTGTGAAAGTACAAGGCTTATCATATGCTCATATGCTCTGCAGATGCCCCCAGTGGGAGGAGGTGGCACCTGGTTTAAAAGTAGAACACTGTCCACACCACATGTCCATCTTCAAACTAATGGGGAAAGGAGGTAAAAGATGAAATGGAAAAAGCAGGTCTCAAACTCTAATCACAAAGAGCCGGCCTCTAATTTGAGAGCCTTTTTTCAGCTTCACTAGCTGTTGGCTGAAATGTTGATGACCTCCCATAAATCCTTTTCATTTTCAGGTTTCAGGACTTTTTGCAGATGGAGAGGCCTTTTAATACTGTTGCTTGGCAGTAACACTAATTAACTCATTAATAAATGTGTGGCACAGTTTATTTTAATGGTTTTTGTTCTGCAAATATGAGAACTGTGAACAAAAAAAAACGACTAATACATAAATTCTTTTGGTAAAACAGTGACGCCAAAGTTTAAACTGGAAATAAAAAATAAATAAATACACATGGAAATCCTGAAGCAACCTAAGCCAGCAGTCTGTGAGCTGCTGGCTGAATGCAGTAAACTACCTTCTTTAACTGATACAATCAGACAATTGTTTGCCTTTTTCTCTGTTTGTGAAAAATCCTGTTTGTATTTGAGGTGTACAGGACATCATATGTAAAATGTCTTTTTTAGTGTTCAAAATTCATGAAAAACACGAACTTTTCAGAAACCATGTTTTTCTGAAAAGAATGACGTTTCGTCCGGTGTCACACAATTGTTTGTTAATTTTGAGTTCTTCATTTTGAAGATGAACTGGCATAATGTCACGCCTCCCTCATCAGCACCAGCCAGCCATGTGTGATGCAGCACAGCATATAAAACCAGAACCAGAAAAACAGCAACCTAATGCAAAGTATTGCATCTACTATCTGTGCTGAGCATTTCGTGATGCCCTTGTCTGTGACCTTGGCTTGTTTGTGTAAGATTCCTTCCCTAAGCACCTTGCTAACCTATTGTATCTTTCCCAGCTCCCGTCCTCAAGCTTGCTTCACTTCACGACCCCTCACCTGGCTTAAAGGACTCTGCTGAAGGCTTGTGAACCTGATTTGGTGTAAATAAAAGCTCTACAAACAGGATCCCATCCTCATGTGTGATTCTTGACACATTACACATAAGTTTGAAAAGAGGACCCCAGTCCATCAAGACACTTGAGAATTACAAGGTAACTATGCAGAAAGTGAGGCTGGTTGAGATTTCATGCGCTAGCAGTCACTTTCTGGTCACTTTGCATGGCACTTTGCACCCAGAACCAGAAGTCACCTGTGCCCCATGTGCCCCAGTGAAAACAGGTATTATTAAACCAGTTCCAAACATCAGCTCCATTTGCTAACACCTTGTAATGCTATGGACAGAATGTCTTGTTTCAAAAAAAGGCATGACAGTCAGAAACTCTTCACTGATTAAATTGTGCGATCAGTTTTGACACCATGCCAAGAATTATGTAAACTAATCGCAATTCACAAAAAAAAAGATTGTCAACATTTTTAAAACTTTGCAAACTAATAATTATGTACATCTTTAAAATATGTTCTTACATACAAATACATTCATATAACAATTTATGAAAGCCAGACATTGTAATACCAAAAATTTCCACACCAACTGATGTGGTGGGGTGGGGGGAATTAGGTGTTCATCTGTAATTTTGTGATTGCTCATTAGAGTGATGTTCGTGGGTGGGTATAATGTAGATATTGTTTTAGTTGTTGGTACTTAATTCTGTTTGTTCAGTGGCAGAGTCAACGTCAACTCCTCCGTCATTGTCTGGCTTCATTTGTATCAATTCATACAGTTCCTTCCATATCTGCAATTTCTTGTGTTAAGCGCTCTGAGGCACATTGTTGTGAAAGGTGCTATATAAAAAAAATAATTGAATTTAATTGAATTGGGCAGGAGAAGTAAAATAGAAGACATATGATTTCCATCCAGCTTCCCTTTGTGTCAATGGCCCTAATGTAATCAGTGTTCTCCGGTTGTTCCTCATTTCCTAGTTTCTTTATAAGCTTGTCCGTTGTAGCAGTTCCCTGCTGGTTTTTGTAAAGTGTAGAATAGTATGTTGATGGTTGCTGTCAAATCAAAGTGTTCTTTGTGCCCAAGTGTTGTCTTGTGTCTTGTTTTTGCCTTGAATAAACCTCCCTTTTGAAGTTTTCCATCGCCTCAGCCTGCCCGTTTGTGACAGACTGTCACCATTTTTAAGAACTTTACCATTAATTTACAATGTACAATAGTGGAGAATATTGCCTCCCTGTGCTATGAAGAGCCCCATAATTCATTAACATGTATCCTAGCAAAATGTAGGCTATAACTTTATCACTGTGCGATATACGAAACCTCCATTTTTAAAACTGCTCAATGAGTTTTAAATCGCATAATGAGCTATTTAATGAAAACCAGAAGCCTTATATTTCAGTTCTATTTCTTTACCATTTGTCATTTAGAAACCGCACAGTATACACATTTTTATAAAAAAAAAATACAATTTTATTATTATTAACTTTATGAGGAGAAGACCATTTGTTTTTCCCTTTAAATACAGTAAAGCTCATTGTACATTCAGTCTAGACATTATCAGTCACTCTAATTTGTTTGTTCACCCACTAAACCAATTGGAGTGATGCTCATCTGTTCTCTCATTGCTTGAACTCTCATCCATAAATTCTTTAAGGAAGAAAAGGGCAGCCAAATCCCGGTGCTCTGCCTTTCCAGAAATGCTGCCAAATGCTGTGTCTTTTGTGTAGTTTGCCAGAGGGCTCGTCGGTTGTGAACACAGTTCGCTTGTTATGATGCCATAAGGCGACGCCCGCCTCATGACTCTGATGGGTGCTGAGTGCATCATTTTATATCCTTCTTCGACCATACTGAAAAATGAAGTACTCATAAGACATGTATGGCCTTCACTTTTTTGACTGCTGACCATAAATAAATGCCTCATTACCCAATGCAACCATTAATTTGAATAAAAGTGTCACATTAACACATTAACGTTTCCTGTTTGAATTACACCTTAGTTTTGCCATTTTGCACATCCTTGTAACCTGATAAATAGTCTTACTTGCATAAAAACATTTTTTTCATCCATTCAACTTTTGTGTTTCTTTTTTCAGCTGAGGAATAGATATATTTTAATGTAACCCATCCATCCATTACCCAACCACTCATCCCTGGCAAAGTCAAGGGTGTTCTGGAGCATATCTCAGCAGGTAGTCTATGCAGGGTACATCCTGGACAGGGCACCATCCCATTTCAGGGCACACACACACACACTTTACATTTCCCAGTCCACCTGATCTGTGTGTCTTTGAACTGTAGGAGAAAACTAGACAAGCCAGAGGAAACGTGCAAACTCTACACTCAAACTTCCAAGAGGCAGATTTGAACCCATATCCCTCTTTGGTATCCACTGAACCACTGTGCTGCCCCATTCAAGTGTAATCATTTCTATAATCCACAGGCACTTCAGTTACCTGTGTCACCTGAAGCACTTTCATCTAAATGTGTCGCATTGTAAGTCTGAGAAAAGGGATTCTCTCTTCACAATTCTACAAGAGGCAGTTCGACATGATGTATTTTTTCAGATATTCATCCATTTCTGAAGAGTCATCTTCAAAGAGAAGGGAAGATTTTGAAATGAATAGCAAATGTACTCATATTGAGTTTTGCAGCGTTATGTACGAACTGTCGTAAGTTAGCCAAAAACAGAAAGGGTGCTCCTATAATCTGAAATATTTGCAAAACAGATATTTTTTTCCACTCCATTTATATATAATTCTAATACTTTAAACAAATAAACTTTCCCAACATTGTATATACTGTAAATTGCTTCAATCCCTACCCATAAGCCAATGTTTTCAGTATTGGACTTAATGTTCATGCATGTCCTATAAGCTGAATTTTAGTTTGAAATGTAAAACCCATATTGTTTTAAAAACACGCAGTGCAGCCACTGTTCTATACCTATGCTAATCTGATCTTTTACCTGTTTCATCTGGACTGTTTTTTTCAAATGAAGTAAAGAATGTAAATTATCTTAGCATGTGTTTATGAGCCTCTCTGCTTGTTGTCTCTAATGTAGACATTTTGGGTATCATGTCCCTAGTCTGTCATGCTCTACATGTCCTCTAGATGTCCTACCCCTGTTTCTTGTTTCCTTTTCCTTGTGAGAATGTTAATTCTATTAGTGCCCACAGCTGCATTTAATTTCCTCTTCTCTCTTTATATACCACTCAATTAGTTCCCCCCCCATCACACGTTGTAGAAATGTTAGTGACTCTGACTCAGAGTGTGACTCTGTTGTGTGGTCTTGTTGCTGTTTCTTATATTCTATTCCTCCATTTTGTCAGTATTTTCGTCTGTATCTGAATAAACCCTTCTGCAATTAGACTCTGCGTTCCTACACTTCCCAAAATGTTATGCTGGGAAGGTGAAACTCCATCATAATTAAACATTTTGAGCTGTTATTCTTATAGTCTTTAAGTGTTTAACATACTTATATTTTCTTTAATTGTTTTGTAAATAATATGTACATTAAAATTTTAATTGGTGCTAAACACTATATAAAGTTTTTAATTCCTACAACAAATTGATAAATTAAAAACTCTGAAAATTGACAGAATGTTAACATATGCACATGATGGTGCTAACTGGTGACTTAAGCAGAAACTATGTGTTTATGGACAGTGGAACTTTCCTTTGGCTGATGTAACACAATGGTTATTCTACTACTCTATACTCATGTATGCAAAGAACAGAAAGCTTTGATTGACATTGAAATGCAGCTCTTAAAAAAATCACTGCAAAGTAACAACAGGCAAAAGAATATAAATCCATGCAACATTCAGTTGAAACCATTAGCACAACAATTGGAATCGTTACCCATGCCTGGTCCATCATCCATTGCTGTTGATTACCGCCAACGGTGTTGACAACCCAGAGCTGATATTCTATTCCACTGTCTGTGGACAATGAAGTGCAGTTCTGCTCTTAGGGAAAACGTGTTTTTAGCCAATTTATTGAGCAGTAAAGTCTCAACATGTCTGAGAGAAAGTGTTTGGCAGCGTACGGGCTAACAGGATCAGATCCAAACGATCAGCACATCAATATAATGAGGGTTAATTCCTTTACTCTCACTTGCAGGCAATTTAAATCAGCAGCCATTTTTAGTGTCAGGTACAGGACAATGCTTTTTTAATGTAATTTAAATTAGGAAAAGAGTGTGAAGTAATAAGACAAATATATTTTTATTATTAAAAATCTTAATCTTTAATAGTCCCATTAATTTATTTTTTACCGATCCACTCAGCCTTTCAGCAATGTAGAGTTAAATTTTGACTTTAAATTGGCTCATAACTGTATAAAGTGTCAGATTAAATAAGTAATTATTTATTAATTATTTTTTAAAACCAATAGGGACTTGATCCACCACAGTGTTATAAGAGAGACTGGACATAGTTTTGACTGAACACCATATGTGTTCTAGGCTGACTGCCTCTCATTATTTATATATATTTATGAGGGACAAAAAAAAAATATATATATATATATATATATATATATATTTTTTTTTTTTTTTTTACAAAATAAATTGTTTTTTAATAAATAATCATGGAG
>JABJVR010030295.1:0-34996 GCA_025773905.1 Chitala chitala
CACACACACACACACACACACACACACACACACACACACACACACACAGAGTGAGTGTGTATATACACACACACTCACAGTATACATCTTGCAACAACTAAGAAAAGTGAGAGTGTTCTTCTAGAAGTTAATAACCATTCACACTAACAGAATGCTTCATTACGCACCCTGACCTCTGTGGCATTTCGCCGCTGCCTGGTTATTAAGCCGGCTCTGCAGAAGTGCCTTTGAAAAGCTTCAGAGAAGCCAGGAGAGGAACTGGTCCACGTCCAAGAAATACGCACTGATTGTCAGGTGCAGTGTTTTGTAATTACTGCAGACCGCACCTCAGAAGTCGAGCCATTCTCATGTGCTTTATTACATTCTGCCAGCTCCTTTAACCAGCCCCCCCCTCCATGCATGACAAGCTTACGTTTTACAGGGGCTGCACAAACCATGAGGCACATCACTAAAGGGTAGTCACACATGTACAAGAGACCTCGAAGCCCAATACTGTCTGTCTGCTTTGCCTGGTCTTGTCTTTGCCGTTGTGAAACTGAACACAAGGTCAGAGGTCACAGGAGAAGAAGAATGTAGTTTTTGGAAGTGCTGCTTTGTGTTTTGCATGAGATATTATTCTGCACACAGTTTAACAGCCCGAGACATTTCACTAATGCTTTTTTTTTTTGGTAGTGTCTGTTTTTTTTATTATTATTGATTTTTATAAATGGCGCCAGGTTTGACGTTCTTCCCGTGCTACGTAAAGCAGTTCTGCTTACTGTAGGAAAAATAACACCTACACCGCTGAATGAATAGTAAAAGTATTCATTGTGTTACGAAAAATGGAAAAAAGACTAAAATTGACAGTATTACCTGATGCTTTGTATGGACGGATGAATGTACTAGTGTAGGGTAGCTAATACAGTCCGAGTGTGGACCATATGGACTTTCTTAAAAAAAAAAAAAAATGGGGGGGGGGAAATCTCAAGGAACCCCACTGTAATAAATTATCGATCGGTATAAAATGTTTTTGCAGGGCTACCATCTTCTATCACAACCTTACATGCTCTGTTCTTTCATGTGTGAGCTTGTGGAAGGCAGCGGTATGATCTCTCAGGCAGCAGGTATCATTAAAAAATCTGTCCAAAGCCCGCTGCCGGCAGAGTGCTGTTTCAGAAAAACGGCCCGGCGTTCCCCTCGCTCCGCTTCGTTGCATTAAAACCAAATTGGCACTCGTGAGATCCGTAGGTGGCGATACGTAGGAACGATCTTGACGGTGTCAGTCGTGGGCTGTCTGGCAAAACAGTCGGACACTCGTGCCCGCTGGTTTTCACCGTTAGGTGCAAAAAAGGCGACTTCGGAATCAATTTGTCTGTCCTCATTTGCATTAAACGTTTTTATAACAGCTACTTAAACTGAGTGCCTCAGTGGGATTTGTCTAGCGTATTTTGACAAGTGGTTCCTCCTGCACTAATTGTGACCTGTGACCGGTGACCAGGAGTGGCGTTACCGCCGGCTGAGTCGTCGCCGTCGGTAACAAGCTGCACGGTTGCAGGCAGCTGTCATTAGCGTTTATGCAGCGGAAGGGGGCATTTTGGCACGGCCCGTCGGAAACGTGTAATTAGTTGATCGGAAGGAGTGTTGCCATGGTAACCTGAGAAAGTGACAGGAAGTCTCGGGGTGAGAGGTCGAGTCTCCGCCGGGATGATTGTGGGAGGTCCTGAAACCGTGCACTTGTGCCGAAAAACGCAAAAGGGGGGAAGCTGGAGCGATACCGGCCGACGGCTCCGGTCGACTAAGTGTCCTCCGCCATTGACCCTGTGGGAGGGGTCGGCGAGCCTCGCTGTCTGCTGGGCACCGCCCCAAAGCATGCTCTCTCCCTGTAGCACAGCTGCCGCGCTGCCTTTGGCTGTGAAATTTTGACCTTCAGCAGCAAGAGGCCGAAACTGAGTGAGAGGGAACGTGCGCAAAAAAAAAAACAACAAAAAGCCATTAGTGCTCCTCGATGAAGAGAAAGGGGCGCACTTTCCATCTGATTGGCTTAATCCCCCCCTTGTCCAGACCCCATTGGTTGTGTTTTCCAGCTGAAAGTTGATTAGTCATTATGAACGATCAGGTTGCTTTATGCTGTTCACTGTTTGTTTAAGGAATGGTTTCTATGCACTCCAGTGTGTTGAGTCACCTGGGGGGCTGCCAATTAAAACTTCAACCCCAGCCTGTGAGCAAATGAGTGCGAGAGAGGAAGCCCCCACCACCCTCCCCAGTAGCACGACACACATGCTCGTCAAAGCGTGGCCACCAACACAGCTCTGAAATCACAGCAAAAACGTCCCCTTTAACCAAACGTCCCCCTTCTCCCAATGTCCCGTCTTGACGAGGGTGCCGGCTATTCGCGGGAGCTCAAAATAGAGTCACGGTAATCACAATTACACAACCCGAGCGGACAGCTGAAGTATCATTTAGAAAAATAATCAAAAACTCGTCTCTTGATCGCCATTAAAAAAAATTTCCCCCCACTTGACTGTAATGTAGTTTTTGCCATTTCTGTTCACAGTAATTGTTGGCAGCCTGCACACAGGCAGAGTACTACACAAACCATATCCCTGTGTTTTGTTGTCCTTGTGAAAACGACAAAAACTATTGAGTCCTCGGGACAAATGGGAGTGAAGGCATTAAAAATAATTTAAACTTTTTTTTTTTCCCCCCTGACTGTACATTTCAGTGTCCTCTTTGTTCTTAGAGCTCAGGGTGTCATCTTTTTTTTTTCTCCCCCTCTGGTTCTAAAGCTGCCATTAGGAATTCCAAGCAAGAACTGGAGATTTAAGTTCGGAAGTGCTTTGATTAAAACACTAACTACTGCTTAATGATTCAGGATATCAAATTTCCTTTGTATTAATGCTTTCTTGTTAGATTTACTTAGAGCTAATAAGGCTAAATTAATCTATCCACCGTTCTTACTGTGTAGCTACTGTCAGAAGGCCACTTAAAGTCACTCGTGAAAGGTGGTGCGTGATTTATGCGTGAGTAGATTCTAGGTGCTCTGGACATTGACTGGTCGGTCGTCATAACCTGGTGACCTTCTGCATTTCTGCCCCCCAGAGAGAAAAAAAAAACATAATACGTGGTATATGACAGATTGTCTCAGATGTCACTAGTAGGACCTAATGCTGTTTTTTTCCACTCAGAAGTGACACTGCTGTATCAGTGTTTTTTTTTTAAATCCCAGACTTTGTAACCGGAGTCATTTCCACACACCAATAATGCCCAGCTGCACACGCAAGCATTAGTGCACAGGTTCTGCCAAAGTCAGGCAGTGAGTAAGATCACCAATGAGCAAGCAATGAACATTTCACTGTATTTTTTTTTTTTTTATGTATTTTAAGTATTTAATTATAAATTGCAGAGTACTTTTTCTAATGATTAAATGTTTCAAACTGGTAGATATGAAACAGCACAGAGAAAAGTGAAAATCGAAGAAAACCGAACAACGAAAAAGTTACCACACATCAAAATTATAGTGCAGAAGTGAGTTCGGAGCCGAGGCGATGTGCGCGTAGAGTCAAAGTGAGTTCGGAGCCGAGGCGATGTGCGCGTAGAGTCAAAGTGAGTTCGGAGCCGAGGCGATGTGCGCGTAGAGTCAAAGTGAGTTCGGAGCCGAGGCGATGTGCGCGTGGAGTCAAAGAGCTGTAATCATATGTAAATTCTAATACTTTGCCAGTGAACTGATAGTCACTCAGTCAGCTGTTCTCAGAGCAGTGACGTGGTGAACGTCTCCCATGCACCACAGCAATTTTCAAAAAGGAGCCTCAGAGATGGACGGATACGTTTGATGGTGGGTTATAGTCACACGACTGTAAATGTGTGAGTTTTGAGATGGTGTAGTAAACGTTGGAACTGTGGTCCTGAGGTGTGAAGGTGGTGCTTCTCCGTCCGTGGCCCCATGTCCGACTGCACCGCACCTGTTCCGGTTCCACCCCGCCTTGACTCTCCACCTTGGCGTTTGTGGGGAGGCTGCGACGGAGGTATTATTGGGGGGTTGATTTCACAACCTTCTTGATGGAGAGCTCACAGCCAGTCGTTTCTGTGCTGGGAGGGAAATTGAGGGGAAAACAGGCAAGGGTGGAGTGGGGGTAGGGCAGGAGGAGTCAGGCCGGACTCATTGTGGTCTCAGAGAGGCTGATGGGATACCGCCAAAGATTAGGCCCCCCACAGCGTGGCTTTAAGTGAACTGTTGTTTTGTTTTTTTTTTGTTTGTTTTTTTTACCCCCGCCATAAAAAAAAAACAAACAAATAATTGCATTTAAAGCTAAAAGGAATCCAGGGGCCGCTAAATGTAATCACAGTGATACTAAAGTTCTGATGGACTGAAGCAATTTAATTTCTATTGCCTGTGACTCTAGGGTCACAGCAATTTAAAGAGTGCTAATTCAGTTAAAAAGTACTAATAAAGATTTATTAAAGAATTGTGCGCGTGTACGCACACGCGTGCACGCATAGCCTAGCCAAGGCTCGAAGCGGAAGGTAACAATGGTTTTGGGGAGCACTTTGCGGTGTCGCGCGCACATTGTGAACATGTTGGAACACGCTCGTTCAGGTCGACTTCCTGATTTTTGCCATCATTAAGCAGGCTTTATCGTAGCCGAAATGTGTGTCAGCGCCAGTCGCCAGGGGCAGAACTACACAGAAGATAATCCTTTAAGCCAAGTACACGCTGCACGGTTTTCGGTGCGATTTTGTTGGACGTGCAGACAGACACATATACCCGTACAAACTTTAAAAAAAATCTCTTCTGTGACTTTCATAATTTTACCATATAACATCTAGTGTTGCCTGCCTCTCTGTCCTATGGTATTGAAAGATGGAGCAGAAACGATTTCTAAAATTAGCTTAGCTTTTCCAGGCCTTCGACGTGCCAGATGTATCTATATGATGGCTGTATTTTTTTGTAATTTCTGTCCACTGGAAACGGTAATGAATATGTTTGGTTAAAGGTGGTTTTTCTCTCCCCCCTCCCCTTTGCACTGAGCAACTCTGTTTATCTGTCTGAGTCAGAGCTGGGTCTCATATCAAGGCACATGGCTAAATCTAGCCACCTGCTAACCGCAGTATGTGTGACATACATTTGGAGCTGCTCTATCTGAGCCTAGGCCAGCTTCCTCGCTGACATTAACAGCCTGTTTTTAATTGCGCTAAATATATTAACAGTCGAGTGGCTTAATTTGATCTTAAAACAATATCTGGTCAGAATTCTTTTTTTTTATATATAATTTGCTGTAGTTTTTGTGGGCAAAACATTTGGCAAGTAAATGTTTAGTTTTTGTCTGATGTTTTCAGGAGCTGAAGTCTTGCATAGTTGAGGCAATGGCATTCTCGTTCCCCGCAAGACGAGGTCACGGGCAAGTGTGACGGGTCTTCCCAAGGTTTTACACTCTAATAATAAAATAAAACCTTTTCAAAAGGCAGCTACGTTTCCTTTTCTTTCCTCTTTTGATCGTTTCCTAAGCTGCGTGAATACAGAGATCTCCTGGCAAACGGCTTTTCGTGCTGCTCTGCGCCTGAAAGTCTTGCCTTAAATGTCAGCTGCCGTGGACGGCGCACTTGAAGCTGGCGCATGTGGTTAAGCTATAAAATATTTGCCTGTCCCGATCTGAACCGACAGGCCACTCAGTTCCTGTCCCACGTTAAAACCTGTTCATTATGTTCATTAAAGACTCTGGTAAGTTGGCAGTGGGGGGGGTGGTTAGCAGGTGTTTCTGATCGACGACGGCTCAGCATATTCGACTGTGGCATTTCATTTTCCCTTTTTTTTTTTTTTATATTTATACATACAGTGCATATCGCGTCCATTTTCTTTCTTTTACGCTTCATTTCCACAGCTGTAACGTTCGAAACATTGTCAGTGTGACACATGAAATCGAATTGGAATTGATTGAATTTCAGGGGGTTATTATGCTTAGTAAGAGTCAGAACGTCAGCTATGAAATGAAGAGATGGGGGTTATCTTTAGTCATGCTGTGAGTTTGGTATCATAATAGATGTAATGAGTCAGTTAAACTGTAATGTTAAGAAAACTGAACTGAAATGTAAAAATGTTGTTGGGTAGACTGGGAGACGTCTTGATGTGTTATTTCTGAACGCACTGCGACTGTCTCGTGGAAGATCATGGGAACGGGTCAGGAACGGCACCCAGGGGATAACGGGGAATGTTGAATCTCCCACCGACTGCTATTTGAACCGATCTTCCTGACCTCCTTTTTGTGTTGTGAGTTGAGGTATGACAATAGAACATACACAGAGAATCGGTGGAGATTAATTAAAAGGGTTTCAGGGGGTGGGGGGTGGTCGTTGGTGCGATGGTGGAGGAGCAAACACGGGAGAAGCTCATCGAAACGAATGGAAGGAGGTAAGGAGTGTGTCTTGGCAGGCCGCCTGTGAACACTGTTCAAAGCCCCCCCCTTTTTTCTTGTTGAAAATGCCAGGACAACTGGGAACATAAGCTGCCATTCTTCAAATGGCTAATTAAAATTCTGTGATGGCTCTCTTTGTAACTATCCTTTGTGTCCGGCTGCATAATTTTCATATAATTTTCGACATTGCGCATCCCAACATGTCCTGAAACCCCGCTGCTAGAGTTTGTGGTCTCTCAGCCACCCCCACCACCACCACCAGCATCATCCATGTGACCAACTCAACTCCTTCAGAAGCCCTTTATAATGACTTATGACAACTGACGCAAACTGTCAGAGTGTAATTAACTCTACCCCTAACCGTAACCCTGACAGCTTGTCAGCTGGCGTGAGCGGCTGGCTTTTCAATCATGACGGCGTTACGCGTCGCAATATGGAGGCGTAATAAAAGCCCGTAGAATGGCTGTCACAGAGTGTGTTACAAAATTAAAAAAAAAAAAAAAGAAAGTGCCTCGTCTTCTTCCCCAGGACTGAACTTCTGAGAGTGGTGCAGTCTGGGCTGTGTGGTGAACAAGTGTTCCTCTAGTGTTGGCGGCGTGACGCGATTTGGGTTCGGTGGCCTGCGGCCTCTTAGCTCTCCGCTGCAGCGTCAAACTTTAGCCGTCCGCTGCGGTCTCGGATTTCCCCGCCAAGGTCCACTTTTATATTTAGATTTGACAGCTTTCAAAATATCAGCCGCTCTGTTTATAGCTGGTTTGGTCCCGAGTGGGTGGGCTTTCTGGTCCGCTGGGCTGCTGGATGTGTTCTCAGCGCCCTTTGAGTCCAGTTGGGTATACACTGCTTCCCAGTCAGTCCTCCTAACGCACACGTGGAAGAGGCCCTCCACGATGCTGCTAAGATGGTGTCCCTGGGCTGTAGCGTGTGTCCCCAGGGTCACATGATCTCCCCATTCCCTCACCCACCATTAATACGACCACTCCTAGTTCTCCCCTAGTTCTCGTTATGACACCATCTTCTTGGAGAAGGTTACTCTCTGATGTGATGTAGGCCTCCGTGCTCTGTTCGATCAGCTATGTGAGCAACAGGGTGGGTGGGCGCACGGGGTACCTTGACACTGCCACAGGGCGTTGCTTAGCGACCCCCATGGGGGGTGCGGTGGAGGCTGATTCCTGCTGTCCACCATCTGCGCTGGCTACACACCACTGCAGGCTGGGCAGGGGGACCTGGAGGAGGGGGTGGACCACGCAAGGCACCCCCGGGGACCCGCTGTGTGTCAGGCCTGCGCCCTCGGGTTATTTAGCGTCATTGATCTGAGCCATTATCTCCCAGCTGGAATGCCCACCAATGAGCACGTAGTGCTCATCAAAAGGTCAGCGTATGACTAGAGATTCGCAAGCCAACAACATTTTGTGGGGTCACGGTCTGTTTGAGGCCAGACGACGCCAGACCGACTGCCCTTAGCTAAAAGGACAGCTCATGAAAAAAGTTCGAGTGTGTTGTTTTTGTCACTTGTTTCTGGCAGGATTAGGATTGTGAATCGAGGAGCGGCGATATGACTCTGCGTCAGTACGAGAACGATAGGCAAGGTGCTTCCCGAAATGTGAAGTGGTGTGACACATGCAAGAGCTGTTAATATCTTACAAGACTGAGAAATCTGTCTCTTTTCAGATAAGGGACCAGGTTTTGTACACATTGAGGGTTCAGGTTCTTGGTATTAATTGGTGCTCTAGGCCTCTGCACTCCTGCACACAAACATGCCATATTTGTATTTACACACTTTTGGGTACACAGCCTTGCCTGTATTTTAAACCACGTGTCAGATTAACTAAAACGTCTTATTCCAGAGCTCTGTGTGGTTTCATTATTTTAACCTCCGGTTGCGAAACGTAGACTGTAGAACTGTAAATTGCACTTGGCACAGAAAGGTCTGTCTGGGATGCAGCTTCTGTACGTGTGACTGTCCCTGTCTACCAGTCAGCTGGGGGGGGGGGGGTCGCTTTGCACCACCCCACCCTCCCCAGCGGTCTCCCTCACCTCGGCCCCAGCAGATTAACATCCCTCTACCTCTCCCTTGTTAAATGCTAACTGGCCCCCACTGTGACCGTGATGCTACACCGAAGTGAATAAAGGCCAATTAATTTTCCAGGAAGGATGGACAGGCTGGATTAATGGGGCACTTCAGCCCCCCGATATATATCTGTCATTAAAATACGGCCGGGAGGCCGCGTTGCATCACGCGGCTCCTGCGAGGACGCGCTGGCGATCTTGAGAGGCGCTGCGGCGAGGCTGAATTACACGTTTCTGTGTTTGAATTATGGCGTGTAAAAATGCGCGCGCGCACAATCGCACTCTTGTTTCTGAGTGCTTGACGGACGGCGGAGAGGCGAATGTTGAAATGGGAGCAGTTGAAGAATCCGAGCTCAATGGCCTGGGCTCTTTAATCCCGAATCTTTCTTCCTCCAGAGAGTAGCAATAATGGCATCCCATATCAAAATAACGATGGGGAGAAAAATGTAAGGTGATCGCCATCTGCATGAATGCACTGCCTTTTTCTGTGTTTTTGGAGGGGGGTTTTGTTTGTTTCGTTTTTGCATGATTGTCAAGTGTCTTGAGCTGTTGCAAAAGTCACCACCTTCACGCCCCCCCCCCCACCCACCCAATCTCTCCTCTCGTCCCCCCTCAGCCATGTTGGCCCTCAGGCTCTTTGGCTGAATCATGTTGTCTAAAAAGCAACCCTTTCCTTGTCCCTTGTCAGCTATAGTTTGTGGGGGCATATTTTTTCTCTAATGATGGCTGCGGGGCTCTGCAGGTATTGCAGAGGGTGATGCAGTCAGCTGTGGCTGGGATGAGACGCCCCCACCCCCCCTTCATTTTGAATTTTAAAGGTAGTTTATTTATCAGCCCCTGTTTCAGGCTGCTGGGGCACATCGACCTTTTTTTTCAGGCCTTACAATCCAGGAGCAGGACTTTAACCAGACAGAGCAGAAAGTGTCTTTATGTAAATGCCGGGCCCTTTCTGAAAGCCATTTGCATGATGGGAAGAGCCGCTCTCTTGCATGAATAACCCTGACCTTACCATTACAGTCTGGTACAAGGCTTTAATTTAGTGTACTGTACACGTTTATGCGTTTAGTCTGTTGAAATAAGGCTGTCTTTGTACACTCTGAAGTCAGCGTGGAGTGTGTCATTAATGAAGGAAACTTTTTAACAAGTTATTCGCGTTATAATTCATTGTTGAGGTTGTCCTGTCCCGGGCGGTTGAGTGTAATGTAACTTGTTCCAAATCGCGACACACTTAGAAGCACAGTGCGGCCTCAGAAATGTCAGTCGTGGAAGACGTGAGCAGCTCTGGATTCGCTGTAGATCGCTGTGCTTTTCTCACTTGTCAGTTCCTTTCTGAGATTTGCTGCCAAATTGATACTTGTGGTAACCTGGGTTAACATTTCTGTTGGCCAGAAACAGCGATTCATTTGTTTTTGCCTACTTCAGTGTTGGCTTAAATGACGAAGAAAGAACAACTGAGTATAAAAATTGAGTTGCTGGGCTGACAGGAGGACTGAAACCTGCTCATATATGATGCACACCATAATGTTTAACTTCGTTTTGATGTAAAAAAAAAAAATTTAAAAAGGGCGACAGGTTTGATTGGCTATTTTAAATTCAAATAAGGTATCTGGAAAACTGGAATACGAGAACATCTCAGACATGAACTTTGGCGTAGGACAACGTGTTGCTTGTTGTTACTGGGTGTGCTGCTGAGGGCTCCGGTCTGTTAGCGGGGGCGGCTAACATCGTGCGAACTGCCAGAGGCTCCGAAACGTCGTGCTGACGCGGCCGTTCTGGCTCTCGGGCTGCACCCAGGGGAGGAGGCGAACGCATGCGTGCGAGAAAGCCAGAGGGACAGCTGGCACGGTTTCTGCTGCGCCTGTGCGTATTGTCGGCTCCGCTCGATACCACGGTACACCTCCGGCTCTCGGCTGTGTCGGCCTTGATGTAGTTCTTGGCGCAGACAAGGAGTCACTTTTGGAGACTCGCAGGAAGAAGAGACTTGTTCGCTCCAAAGAGTGGAAAGCCCCTTGCGAAGGTCAACACTTTAAATAAAATGCAGTTGAGTGTGTTTGGGGCAGGTTGGGGATAAAAAAAACCTCCTATATTATGGGTGAATTAAATTTAATCCAGTCTTGTCCATCGCTTTGATCTCCAAAATGTTGCGCTCCGTTTTCTTTCACTTAAAAGCGTAGCTCGCTGTGCTTTCATGATGGGCTAGTTGTGGTTGCCGTGGTGTGTTTTCCTCCTTTCATCTCCCTGAAAGGCCCCTTCCGGAACTGTCACAGGCAGAGGTGCTAGGAAGGGTAACCATAGTGACAGCCAGTAATTGGCTGTGGTGCAGGCACATTGGCACGGCAGCCAGAGTTGTGAGGTATTTACTTTAAACGATTCAGTCATCACACAAAACAGAGAATGGTCCGGAAAGCCAGCTGAATATCGGCAGAGTTTGTTGCCACTGCACAAAGGCGATCTCTGCTGTTTAAGTTGGCGAGGACTTGCCACAGTGTCTTTACACTTCAAATTTTTAGTATTTATTATTATTTTAGCTTTAAGTATCATTGCTAAAGGATGTTTGTTTGTGGCTCCAGGCATTTCAAGGCCCTGTAAGTGAATGTGCAAACAGAGAAACTTCCCTGTATTGTAGGCCTCTGGTTCATGCCACTCCCATCCCAAATGTTTTCATCAGTCTCTTCATCTGCACATTGACAAAGTAATTCCTGAAAGCAGCTGCTTAACAGTAGCAGTGTAAAACAATACTCTGAGTTCTTCCGGAACTTTTAAGTGCATTACTTACCTTCCATATTGCGCCCCTGTGACGGGTTCGGTTTGGGGTTGTGTTTCATGTTTAGCATTGCGGATGGGGAAAGTGGGATCGACGCGTTTAACTTAAATAAATAAAAAAAAATTCAGCTAGAAGGCTTTGTTGTGGAGCAGGAGGGGCCTAATGGAGTAACATCTGTTTGTGTCAGAGGAACTCAAGCCTTTTACTCTGCCTGTTTGTCATCACTGTTAGTGAACCTACAGAGATCCGGGTGTTTTTCATAGCAACTGAAAGCAAGACTCACTGACGTCTCAGTGGAGAATACAGAGATAGAACTAAAAGGGAGAGAAAACCCAACAAAATGTTTCATCTGTGCCTTAAATCGAGGGGGTTGTGGGTGCAATCTGTGCATTTACAGTAGAAGTGGCGCGGTTAATCTTTTATGAGCAGTGACAATGAAAAATCTGGCTTTATTATCAGATTGCCGTGTACTGGCTGGCCTGGATCAACACTTGGAGTCATTTAACGTCTTTTAAAACAGTTTACTTTGCTGATGAGGTGAGCAAGGGTCCAAAGTCATGTCTGCTCGTGGCCCTGTGCCAGTACCCTCTGACAATCTCTGGTGGATGACACACAAAAAAAAGAAGGAAAAGAAAACTGCAGGCTTTTGTGGGAACTCGGGGTGTAATGAAGAACAGAGCTGTTCCAGAGACGGAAATGAGGTGTGGGGGGGGGGTTGTGTGGCAAACATTAAGCGGGCTCTTCTTGGGGACTGGCACGAATAATGGCTGGGACGTTGTGGACACAGATGCTGGGGAAAATGTGGCTGCTGGCGGTCAGAGCAAAATGCAGAAAATCAGATTTATTTTAATTTTTGAGGTAGTGCAACGCCGTATTCAGACCTTATGTGGTGTCTTTAATGGTTCAGGGTCAGAGGTCATGTGAGCGATCAGGGCAGGTTCAGACTTCAGTATGAACTTTGGCAGTAGAAACCGATTACACACCACATTTAGGGAGAAAATTTATTTTATTAGTTGTCGTCCCCCCCCACACCTTTTTCCTGAAAAATGAAGTGCAGGAAAAGGGTACTTGGCATCTAAGCAGTGGTAGTGGGCCTTTTTGGGCACCGTCAGTGTGAGGCGTGACCTGACTTGGAACTCAGTTTTGATGGGGAAACCGATGGGTACCTTTCAGGACGTTAAAGGCAGGTACAGAGTGACGTGACAGGCAGGATGATGATGTTTGGGGGGGGGCACAGGTGACACACATCTGATCGTTATTTTCATCACACCCAAGTTAGCATCCCTGTGTGTGACAGACAGCTGTATTGTTCTCTCCGCCTGCCACTGACTCTTAACTGAATTCGTTGCGAGTGGGAGCTGCAGGACTGGGCTGCGGTTATGATGCTTAGTGCAAACCGGCGCAGCCTTGACAAGTTTGGATACTGTTTATTTTTCTTCAGGGAGTTTATGGCCGTGATTCTGGCAAAGACGACGACTTCGCTCACGGCGAGTTGTGAATTTCACATCACAGGCACACCGGACCTGGTGAAAAATGACTAATGTAATTTCCCTAATAACCATGATAAGCAACAATAAGGTATAGCATTTAATTACATTAGGTTGTCATCACAGAGCTGTAATTAAACTGTTGGAGACAAGTGATCACCAAGGTTGAGGGAAATTGTAAAATATAATTGCCATTTTATGCAAATTCCAAAATCCCAGTGTTACTTTATGAATATCTTAATATTTACTGTCTCGTCACACCATTATCGCTGTACTAACCACCCCGCATTAGCGGGACAGAGGAACTCCGTGGCCTTGTCAGTTGAGACCCCCTGTAAAACGCCGTTTCAGGAGGGCACTGAAGTCCTTTGGATACCGAGGAGATTCCTATCTTGTATCTCGCTATCGCTTGAGATTACAAGACGACAAGAGCCCTGTTTGGCCAGGCGCCAGGGCTGCCACAAACAAACCCCCGACACCCCCTTTGGGTGGTGTGATGCTACTGAAGAGCATTAAAGGTGCCCACTTATCCCATGTATATCCAGGCCTTGTTAGACACAAGGTAAGTTCGGTTCAATGAGGCCGTAGTTTCGTTTTCGGACAGCAGACCCTTGTCATCCGTCTACCTGCCACCCTGTGTCCTCACCAATCAGAGGCATTAGTTCACATCTCTTCAACGGCCAGGTTTCTCATCCACGGTGGGGTGTTTTTTTTTGGGGGGGGGGGGTTGTTTGTCTGTTTTCTGTTTCTGTTTTCTGTGGCCCACAGTAAAAGGTGGAGGGTTGGGATGGTGTGAAGAGGGCAATGATTCTTGTTTATTTATGTTGGCTGTTGATTTGTTATGTTTTACCAAGCTATTATTAAACTGAAATATTTAGAATTTCTAAAAGCTGTCAAAATTGAAATATGAATATTTCATGGACTGCCAGCTGGAGTGTTTAGCATCGATCAATAACGGCCACCAATCACAGTGGGAAGGTATTTTTCACAGCGTGATCTCTGATCTGAGGCACATTTTCCTGTTCCTCCCCTAATTAATTTAGCGAGGCCCCCATGGTGTCCTGTACCCTCCCTGTTCCCTCACTCCCATCTCCTGTCTGTTGTTGAGGGTGTGTGTGTGTGTGCGTGTGAACGCGCTTGTGTGTGCAGGCATCGACGTCATCTGCTTTGCACCACCCCTTCAGTTTCTTTGGGTGCAGCAGATGTCGGTCGGTGAACCTCGCCTCTTCTCTTTTATTTTAACTGAGACGTTACGGTCTCTGGCTGCTGTCAGGAGTTTGACTGTGTGACGGTCGGGATTTACGCAAGTCAGACTTTGTTCCACTTTTACATCCTCGTCCAGCGGGCCGGTAGAGTTCTGGTTCCCGCAGGTGGAGGAGGTGTTGCTCCGTTGTTCTCGTCTCCTTGTCCTTGCCGCCCTGCTGATCCTGTGAAGTGTGATCGGAACCGAGGCCCGAATTAGTGCTTGCAGGGTTCAGTCACCCCCCCCCCCCCCACACACCCCCACAATCTGCTGCGAAGCCTCAACAGAAGGCCCAGCGTTATTTATCGCCGAGCTGTGAAAACGGGAGCACAGCGCGATCTGGCGCGTCCCGACGTGCGCGTCCGTGTCGCGTGTTGGTTGGCCCATGCAGACGGGTGGCGGGGGGCGGGCGGGCACGTTTCTCTTCGGCTACGGTGACTCAAACAAAAGGCCTGACTTTCAGTGCCGCTGTTCTCATTTGACCGCTGTGTGAGCAGCGCTCTTCTTTTTACATCGTTTTCGTTATGTATGTGATTTTATTTCACTCCTGCGGATAATCTAAAACAGGCTAAGCTTGACCCCCCCACACACCCCAAATGTTGCCCCCATACAGAGGGGTCAGTAAGCCCCCGTCTCCGGCCTTCGCGAACATGGGGTGCTTAAACCAAGCGTGCTCTGTTTCTTCAGCACTGGCCTAATGGATTTTTATCACCACATTACTCATCTTATTAAAAGTCCTAATCGGCAGGATATATGGTGCTGGGCTGTTGAAGACAAAAGACTACCACCTAAGCACAGAGTATTTGTACCTAATACTCTTACCTCTGAGAAAAAGTCAATTATTTTTTTCTCTCTCAAATCGTGCCCAGTAATGGAGATTAAGAATCCATTATTTTTGTGTAAACCGAGTCATGCCCTATTGCGCCCAGCAAACAGTCAATTCTTTCCATTACATTCAGCTGCAAATAATAAAAGGTGGCTAAACAATTTACGTGTAACTTTGCAAGCGGCTTCCAGGAACACCTTGGTGTGTCTGGGGGGCATGGCTTGTAAAGGGTGTAAAAGTAGGCTTTGTTCTGTTCTTTACAGCAGCTTCAGCGGGAGTTATATCACTTTGGTGTTGGTGCTTGACTGGGGCCTGCTCTCAGCACAAGGATTTGAACCGAGCTTTGTGTCCTCTTCGTATTGGTAATGTTTCTGTCAGGTGTTAACACCCTAGTTACCCCTCGGGATTTCATTTTGAGCTGCCCCCTCCAGTCAACTACGTGGTATCGGTTTGGGTTAAGAACTGAATGGCAGCAGTTGCACGTTGTCAAACGTAACATCTGCAGTTTGAATCAAATAGTAGGGGTTGGAGCTGTGTGTTTGGGGTGGGCGGTATTGAGGGATCAGAGCGAGGCCTCGTTAGACACAAGGGTTTGTCTGAGCTCAGGATTTCAGCTGTCCTTTCAGTGCAGGTCTTGCTCGTGAAATAACAGATCAAAGGCTCTCTCTGTGCGTGTCAGAGTAGATCATTTACACTTCTGTGAAATGTGCAATCGCTGAGGACAAAAACACTCTGCATTCATTAATAAATAGATTTACTAGAGACAAAGGTCCTAAAATAGAACTTGTCATTCTTTGAACCAGGGACACTTAGTCCCCCCCCACCCCCCATTTCGCCTCTCAGCACTTTATATTTAAGGCTCACGTGCACGGCTCTGGAATTTTAAATAGCAAGGTGGCTTTTGTTACACTGAAAGGCACTCCTCGTGCCCTCCTGTAGGAGGCGCTGTGTCACCGCAGCCTCCGTTCACCGCTTGTCTCTGGGCGCCTTGGGGTCGAGCAGAACTCTGTCCCGCAGTGAGAGTGCGACTGGAGTTCATTTGCGTGTTTAACACAAGGACCCTCATTCCAAGGACAGGACACTTGTGTATGAAAGAAGACTTGCGCTGTCTGTGAGGGCCCTGGAGGTTCGTGTTCATGCTCCTTTTCACGGTGTGGCACCAGCAAAGACTGTGCAGAAATTCAATGGGAGGGGGTACACACCAATGCCCCATGCCTTTTCAGGGGCTTGTCTACATTGTCTGGTTGGTCTGACTTCTCTCTCTGCTGTGGGAGGTGTTTGACCCTGTCTGCCATGGTTCTGACACTTGTCCCTTTTTTTATTACCCCCCTTCTCCGTTGTTTACCCCCCTCACCCACCCCATGTTAGGGACTGGCTTGTGGGTCGGATTAGCCTGGTGCAGGTTGGGACTGTGCCAGGCCCCGATCTCCCCAGTTGGGTCACCTGAGGCAGAAAATGTCGTGTGGACGGGCTCCAGCCGTTAACTAATCCACAGCCACTGAGGCAGAGGAAATGAAAAAGCGGACTGCTTCCTGAGACAGGGCGAGAGGGGTCGGTTGGGGAGGGGAGGGTGTTCAGAGCTGTCTGTGCTCCTGACGGCAGTGAATACTGGCGTAGAACGATGCTAACGACAAGAGCAAGCTCGTTTCCCTGCTCTTTATTGTTTGATTGTAGCTGCTTGGCTTCAGTCCCTTTGTGCACGGCCTACTGTTTACCCATTTGTGCTGCCAGGAATTGTTACCGAGGCAATTCGGCCTAAGCAGGACTTAAAACAACAAACTGAGTTGCGAGTGCCGAGTCCTTCACTGTTGTGAGAAAGTTCACCACTCCCAAAATTTAAAATGTCCATGGTAGTAGTGGAATTTATTTATTTATTTTTTTGTTAATCCTGTTTAATTTATTCGTGTATTTATTTATCTTGAAACTGCCATCTCCTGGCCTCTGGCGGGCAGCGTTGACCTTGGCTGTTGGACCGCGCCGGGCTGCCTGAGCCCTCTGTCAGCACGGCGGGCTTCCCACGATGCCGCAGGTGCGCACTGGTCCTCGGGCCAGGCGGAATGGGGACGTGTGACTCAGTAGATGATGACCCCATTGCGCCTGTTGTCTTTGTTTTTTTTTTTAATCGGTGTTTATTAAAAGAGAAAGAGAGAGGGAGGAAGGGAGGGAGGAAGGAAACATCAAGCGGGAAGTAAGCCGTGCGGCTTTTCATCAGGACGGAGTTGAGGCTCCGCTCCATCGTGCCACAGTCATCCTCATCTGGTTTTACTGAAGTTAGTGCACTTTACTGTGGAGGAAGAACTTATTGGACCGTCGTCTGGCTTGAGGGCAAGCAAGTTTTTGGTCTGCTCTGTCACATGGGCTTGCGGGTGCAGCCGGACCGATGGGCCCTTTCAGCATCACGTCCTCCATGACCGTCCGCTCCGTGCAGTTTCCTCGTCTCGGGAGTAGCCCCCCACCCCCCCACGACCCCTGTACACTGTAACAATTAACCATTTACACGCCTGGGCTCTCATAATAAAATACAAGATTACTTGTTAAAAGTCACCTTGAAAATAAAAAAAAAAAATTTTAACTTTGACAAAAATATTACGCTGAGGTGAACGCCTAATGGCTTTTATTTTAATCAGCAGCAGAAAGTGCAGTTTGCATGGATGAAAGCGTCTGGTCACGGGCGTGAGTGATTGTCTTCTGCTCATTCGGCTGGGCTTTCAGGTAGCTTTAATGGAGCTGAATTAAACTAAAGCCAGGTGTGAGGGGAGAAAGATGAAAAAATCTATGCTGTTGATCTATAAAACTCATTAGGCTGTTCCAGCTGGGATCATATGGCTTATTTTCCCAGAAAAAGTTGCCCGTGCTCCGAGGTGCACGATAACACTGACGTGTGCGGTGCGTCCGGCCTCGTCGAGTTGCATAATGGCCCGGTCGCCGTTTTTATGAGCACGCTTTCGGCGAGGTGGGTGTTTTCAATTGGTCTCTCGAGAGTTCACTTGAACAATGAGGTAAAGAGTGGAACAAAGAGGAAACAGTTGTGACAAAGTACCTGGAGCTGTAAAACACTCAAATTATACCTGGAAAGGGAGTGGATATTTATTCTACCCCCCCCCCAAAGTTCAAGGTTGTTTCTACAGCAAAGTACACCTTCAGTGATCATTCTTTATACTATCATATTTTTCTGTGTGTGTGCGTGCGCATGTGTGCACGCGTGCATGTGTGTGCGCGTTTCAATCCAGCAGTCAGCTGAAGCATGTTTCCCCCATATGATGGCCCGTGTTTTATCGCAGCTCGACGGCGCAGAACGCATTAACTTTTTGTAGAAGTTTCAATGACAAATCTGCAGAGAATGAGCAATCTGTCACAGTAATGTGTTAGTTATGGCAGATTGACCGTAATGTGGCCGCTGATCACTGCTCTTCTTTTTAATTGATTGATATGCATCATTATAGCTGTTGCACTGTGTGGTTGTGTGGATATTTTTACATATTCATGTGTTTTTGTGCACGATTGCAGCGTCTGAACATATGCGTGAGACAGTAGTGGTTAAGAACAATCTCATGAATTCAGTCATTAATTTTGGCGCAGTAATATTTTAATCACATCCCACCCCCATTTTAAGAGGGTTGTTATTGCTGTGTATGTGCCTACAATACTGCCCGCATGCTAGAATCGTGAGACGAAGTTGCTTTAAATGAAACCATCTGATGGGTTGCTGCTAGTTTATACTCAAATTGCAAGGATGCATTATGAAAACGGATAAAAGATGCAACTGGTGGGGGTCAGATCACAGGTTGCACTGTAGGTTAGGAGCTAAATACAACATTAGCAGTTTAGGTTGGAGCAGGATAATATTTGAATTGGAATGACAAGCATGTAGGATTAGAAACCTCAAATGAATTGGGTAGACAAAGAAATTGTTTCCAGCCTGACAATTCAGCCATGGTGATATCCCTAACTGTTGCCACCACATTTGTTATAAATCTGTGATATTTATTTATTTCCTTTAGTGTTCAGCTTGTTTTTACTTTGGCTGTCTTGACGAGGCTTTTCACAGCATTTAAGGAAAAAACATACTGTAATTAAATGATCAACAGATGATTTTGGAGAATGCTCAGGCGTCTGCCAACTGATATCGCACTGGACTGCCAAATGCGATCTTTCGAAGCGCAATTCAGCGGGGGGCTCGTTGGTGCATGATGCTCTCCTCAGCTCTTGGCCCACCATATGGGCCCGGCGGCACGGGCGGGCCGCCTGGCGAGCGGTGTCCTCCGAGGGCGGCGCCCATTTTCTGGTACCTGGAGTGCCGGAAAGACATGCGCGGGCAGCGGCCCCACTCCTAATCAGCATCGCTGATTAGGCTGCGCAAACGCCTTAATTAGCGGCGCTGTTCTGACCCGCTCGCCCCCCGGGAGCTCTGTTGCGGTCTCAGGCAACAAAAGGAGGAGTGTTCCGTCCACTCTTGATGTGACAGCATCCCATCCTGTGAGGTTGTTATAGCAGCTTTTCTCTGTCGGAGCCGCAGTAGCTGTAGCTAAATTACCGCTTTCGTAAAATTATGGCCGCTTTCAGGGGGCCTGCCTGTGGTTAAAAAAAAAAAAAAAATGAAATAAAAAAATTTGGCCGGGCAGCTTCTCTGGGCTCGTTTGTACCCAGCTCTGGCTGAGGTAATTTCTCCCTGAGCAGAATGGTAAATGGACCTTGTTGACACTGGGCGATCGAACGGGCTCTTCCGCTGTTTTCCGAGGGAGTTATTAAAAGCCCCCGTACGTTTCAGCCAAAGCACTTTCTAAATACAAAAAAAATAAAATAAAATATGTCAGCTGCAGTAACAAAGGAACTGATATTGCGACTCGCGGTGGGGTCAAATCACAAATATCCCCCCAATGGGGTTTGTATGGGGAGAACGTGCACACCCGCCTGTCGCCAGAGGGAGATCACAGCGACACGAGATTGACCCCCATGCAGGTTTTTTTCATCCAGGCAGCACCGCCTGCCTCCTGTGCGTGCCGATCTCCGTGGAGATTCTGCCGGGGGTCAGCCGGCAGAATCAAAGGCGAGCGGCGGAATCTGTCTCAGGCATGCGGCGGGCCTTAAAAAGCCGCCGCTAATTCGCACCAGTGTCTCCTCTCTCTGATAAAGGGCCAGTGTCGGGTGACTGCGTCCGCACTCCCCCGGAGGCATGTGCGGCTCGTTTGTGCTTTTTTTCAAGTTGAATTTGTAAAGGAATGTTAGAGCCGATGCAAACAGTGTATTCGGTCGACAGCACCGCACGACCAGGCACGGCTGTCAGAGAAGGCTTTTGGCTCTGAGGATTATGTAATCTTTCTAAACGCTCCTCTCTCAGGTGTGTGAATTTGACTGGCGAACAGCAGCTGCTGTCGAAATTGACCATAAGATGTAACCTGGACACCTGTGTTTAAAAAAAAAAAAAAGTTTCTGGCTTTATATTTGAATTTTTCTGATTGATTCGGGTTGTCTTTGAGCCTTCCTTAGCTTTAAGTTAATCCTGCCTATATTGGAGTTATAGACAGCATCTTGATAACAGCTGCCTTCAGATTTTGGCCTAAAAGAAGATTTTATGTCTTATTTGGTTTTTCAGAGCCAGGAGGATCAGAAGTTCTTGTGGCTTGACGGAGGGTGACTTCACCTCCCTCAACACGGTTATGAAGCTCTTTTATGTGTTAAGTTCTGAAATGGCATCCTGCATGTCTCTGTCCCTGGTTCCAGGAGGGACCTGAGACCTCTCCTATGGGTAGTTAGAGGTGTATTTTTGGGGGGTTAGCAGTGGCACGGTCAGTCTCTGTAGTGGGGGAGGAGTAATGGATTAATCACCAAGTGCTGATTGGCCCAGGCACTGTGACCTCTAGACCTCTGTGGAGCTGAGTACGGGATTCTGAAACAGACAGACCTTGGTGTGAGCTCCTGTCCTAATTAGCGGGCTTCTGTGCTGGATATCATCGATTGGGCTGCCGGGTTCGAGTCCAACTGCTTGATGGACGCTGTCCCTTGAAATTTCCTGGTTTCAGATACACTAACACACAAGCATTATTACAGTTCATTCTGTTTCGTGTTGGTGACGCACTTAGGAACATTTTTGGTTTCTGTTGGCTAGCATTACCCCCGTTTCCTGGTGTTTTGATGGTCATGGCTATTGTTATTGTTATTTAAAAGAACACCTGGCCTATTATGAAACCCTTAATCCCTCACATCAGTACTAGTGAATGTGCTTCTTTCAGATTTCCTGCATGTGTTGCATATTGGTCAGTGATTCGCTTTGATTTATCGTGTTGTTCCAGCGAAGGCTGCGGCGCGCCTTGGTAAGGGGTGTGGCTTCTCTTGACCGATTTCCCTGGCTTCGGATGGGGACTTGAGGTTGAGGGTGAGGTCCGGCACACGGTCCCATTTAGCTGCAGTCCCGTTGGAGTTCCAGATGATTCCCTCGCCTTCTCTGATATGCTTGGAATGTTCAGACTCCTGCTTTCAGTTTTACATACTGCTTTAGTGTGCCTTTGCATATTTCAGTGTTTTTTTTTTCCCTTGTTTCATATTTTTGATTAAATTACACGGTCAATAAAATGTAAATATAAAAAACATTACGAAAAGCTTTGTCAGATTCACGCAGTATATTACTTTTAAATTTAATAAGCCAACTTGTCATTTCAGTGTTTATTGCAGCAAAAGGGAACAATGTGTGCCTGACCAATTTGTCACTTTGAGGTATGGGATGTGATGTTTCCTTCACTGCACTTCTTTATTTCCACGACTCAGTGTTTCGGTATTGTTTCCTTGTCTAGAAATGGATGAATGTGAGGAATGCTTCAAGGAGTGTGTGAGTGGCAGGGTTAAGTGTGTGCGTGCGTGCGTGCGTGCGTGTGTCCATGTCCATGGTTACATGAGTAATTATATGTGTGTGTCCATCTGTACACATGTATTTGTGTGTGTCTGTGTGACCATGTCATAAACACACCTGCTGTATGTGTGTGTGCACGTGCCCATGTCTACGTCAGTGTGTGTGTGTGTGTGTGTGTGTGTGTGTGTGTGTGTGTGTGTGTGTGTTTCCATGTCATGAACACACCTGCTGTGCGTGTTTATGAATGTTTGCTTCTGACATGTCTACACAAGTGTTTTTGTGTGCACGCACGTGTGTCTGCCACATGTACAAGAGTACTTGTGTGTGCGCGTATGTGCACGCGTGTCTGCTGCATGCAGTCGGCCCCCCAGTGAAGCCGCTCCCCTCTGCCGTGGCCAACCTCCTGCTGAATTGCTCAAACTTGGTGCTTGCTGGGATTTATTTTGCAATTAAAAAACAATGCAGATGTGAAGCGTAACAATGGAAGCGGCCGTGGGAGCAGAGAGGACTCTTCTCGAGCTGCTCCTCTCTCTTTTCTCTTCTTTTGATTTTTCCATTGTCAAAAAAAAAGGTCGGTTGTCAGGCAGTTGTTAAACATTTCATATTGCCACTTAAAGAGGTAATATTCCATTTTAATATTCTCATTCTGATTATATATTCACTCTGACAAAAGGCCAAAATAACAGTGAAAAATACTGTTATTGCCTCACTGTACAGTAGACGTTTGATTTTTTAAAATTTTTTTCTACTCTCATTTTGTTGTCATTATTATTTCTAATTTGTTTTTAAATGCTTTGTGCATGTTGAGAGATTGAGGAAAAAATAATTACATCTAAATAACTCGATTCAAAGAATAAATGTTTCCTATAAATATAGGATGTAAAGTGAACCGTTATGGTCGGATTGTGTCTTTGAATATTGCCAAAATGTACAGCAGTTGTAATCAATTGTGCACGTTTTTTTTCCCCAACCCATTTTTATGCCAGGCAATATAAAAGGCGTTTAGGAAATTATAACGGGAAAAAAACATGACTTTTAACATCTTGCCTATGGATTGTTTTGCGACGCCTTCAATGGGGACTGGGACTTGTGCTAATTTCCATTCACCAGAGAATCCCACACGTGGTGTTTGGTTAACCACTATTTTTCTCTCAATAATCGAATCATAAATTGAGGCTGGACCTTAGCACGGAGGATAGCTGAAATATATTAATTCAACGCTTGTCATTGGTCTGAGTAATTCTAATGTTGTCATGGTAATTTGGAGCCGGGACACCGTGGGTCACTTTCCAAACAGAGACCTTGCTCAGGGAGGCTGAATCCTTGTGAAGGCCTGATAAGGCGTTGTGTGTAGCCTTCAGCGCAATGATAAATTACCTTCTTATCTGACTGGGTCCAGAGAGGCGTGCAGTGTATGGTGTGGGACTGAGCCCGTCACACACACACACACACACACACACACACACACACACAGAGCGAGAGAGAGAGACAGACGCACCTCACGTTCTACAGCAGTTGTGAAGCGTATGCTCAATGCTGGTTGTGTGCATCTGCATACCACACACACACACACACACACACACACACACACACACACACACACACACACAAAAACACGGACTCGCACATGCACGCGTGTGGAATCGTCCTGTGGCGTTTGGCAGTACTAACACAGATATATTGGTTAATCAGCCTGTCTGCATCCACATCGATTGTCTGGTCTGCCTCTTTGGCGGTAGCCTGCTGTGAGAGGACGGGCTTGATTGACTCTTCGCACAGACGTGAACGTGAAGGCGTAACGTGTCGAGGCTCAGTGTCATAGCAGTGACTGGCAGAATTCACACGGGACCATAGGCCTGACTCCAGGGTGATGTGTTGAATTAATCTTCTGAGGATTTTCCTTTTTTTTTTTTTTTGAGGGATCTAACTACGGGATGAGATGCAGGAGAGTCGTGGCTTGTCCTGCTCGTCCTCATCCACTGGTGGGTCTTGTTTGGACGTTCATCCTTCACACAATCAGACATTTCTTGTCCCTTCAGCTGTGACTTCAGAAAACCGTGCATGACCTTGTATGACCTTTGACCTGATACAGCTTGCTGCCCGCGCTTTTACCTGCTGGCTTGTATGTTCACCACCACCACAAAAAATTATGCTTCTAGTTATCAAATTACTGTTTTCATAAAAGGCGTTTGTAGTGATGAAATAGAATAGAATAGTTCGTGAAATAGAAATTTAAAAAGGAGGGTGGAAAAATGGTCTGCAATGGGACTTTCAGAGAGAGCACAGGAGAAATATCATCCATGTGTGTTAGCAGTAACAAAATGAGTGAGCAGCATTGGAGTTTGCAGAAATTAATAATAATCCCATATAACGAAAAATGAGGCGACAAACGGTAATGAAACATTTTACTGAAATTGTAAATGTCATTCTTGAATTGGCTGTTTGATGATTTAGTGACTATTTGTGAATTTCTCTGTGCGACTTAAATAAAAGGGGAGGCCTGTAATTGTGACTGTTATAGGAGCAGGCCGTGTATTTTCGTAAATAACAGTGTCTTGAGTCTTCATTGCAAGAGGGCTTGTGGACTCAAGGCAAACATTCAGGTTTGTAAATAATTCATACGTCGAGACATATTTACGCCTGCGAGTTGTGAATGAATGTACTTGCGGAAGGCCCGGCTGAAACCCATGCGCGGGTTCCAGTGAGCTCCTCACCACCCCCAGGTTGCTGTTGGATGATGATGTGTTGTAATGCCTGGCCTGCGCTGTCCTGTGGTGTTTCATTAGTGGACGCTTATGCTTTTTGCTGTCCACTTTGGAAGGCGCTTCCTGTGGAGTGGGTCCTACAGGGGCTGATAAATAATGTAAAGTCTGAGAGAAACTGAACTGAGAGCTTTGTCCATTGACTCACCTGAGTGTGCACCCCTGACCTCCGCTGCCTCAGCCTCTGCTTGACTCCATCTTTTCCCCATTTTTCCTCAGCTTTAATGAGAGCAGCTATCTTTTCTCTTGTCCATGTCTCTTGTTGAGGAGGACACCCCCCCCCCCCCCATCTTCCAGGCGTGTGTTTGCTAGTGGCCTTGGTTGACATCCGTCCCTCTCTCTCTCTCTTTCTGTCTCTCTCTCTTTCATTCCTCTGTTTCCTTTGTTTCCCCATATCATGCATCACGTCCTCCGGTGGGCAGTGAGTGTTATGTGCTCTTGGTCTCCCACGACTGCTAATTGGCTGCTTTTCCATGGCCGCCTCTTTCCAAGCTTGACACTCAGCAGAGCCTGAGGTGGATGTTCGCCCGCATACCTCTCGACGCTCACTTTGGTTTTTTTTCCCTTCACCGCCTCCTGTCCCTTTGCTCTTTTTCCTCCTGTGACCCCTTCGAGCAGCGGGCGACGCCAGAGGGACCCCGAGGTGCCTGGGTGACTTTTATCTGGGACTTTGGCCTTTTATCAGTAGAGCCCTTGACAGAGCTGGAGGAGCCAACCAGGAGGAGAGTGGCCTGCATCAAGCTGAAGCTGTTCTTAGCAAGCTTTTTTTTTTTATTCAAGAGAGTGCACCAGTTTGAATCAAATTTGGGACTGGCTATCTTCATTTCCATCACAGATGTGGAACAGGCAATCCTCATTTCTGTCACAGATGTGGGACAGGCTATCCTCATTTTTGTCACAGATGTGGGACAGACTATCCTCATTTTTGTCACAGATGTGGGACAGGCTATTTTCATTTTTGTCACAGATGTGGGACAGACTATCCTCATTTCCGTCACAGATGTGGGACAGGCTATCCTCATTTCCGTCACAGATGTGGGACAGGCTATCCTCATTTTTGTCACACATGTGGGACAGGCTATCCTCATTTTTGTCACACATGTGGGACAGGCTATCCTCATTTTTGTCACATGTGGGACAGGCTATCCTCATTTTTGTCACATGTGGGACAGGCTATCCTCATTTTTGTCACACATGTGGGACAAGCTATCCTCATTTCCGTCGCGCATGTGGGACAAGCTATCCTCATTTCCGTCGCGCATGTGGGTCAGGCCATCCAAGCTCTCAGGTCCTTCACACTAGAAGAATCATCTGCTTTGCATTCAGGACCTAGAACTCCACCTGCATATGTGTGATGCGTGTGCACTTAGGCACACCTACCAAAGTAGGTTTTTCTGGGATGCCACTGTGTTCCATCGGCAGGGCTCCTGCCGGCACAGGCTAGCGTGCCCTGGGAGTAACGCGGCCCTTATTTCTTTAGGCTTCCAGCAGCCCATTTGGTTTTTGCTTTTTTTCCCCATTCTTGGTGTAGTAATTTGTGTTTTAATACCCCGATAATGAGGACTAATTGGTCAGACCCTCAGGCGTGGCTGTGGTCCATAGTGAAAGCTGATCCGGTCACACTTCACTAAAGGAAGCAGCATTCGACAGAGCCGTGCTCGGTTTTCCTGCAAACTCTGCTCCCTCTTTATTATTACTCTTTATTCGATGTACCTGGCCTTGCCTCCCGAAGGCTCGTCTGTTCTCTGCGTTGTCGAAGGTGTTGCTGCTAATTGACCATGTAGTTGGGGCCATTATGGAAGGCGGCGTAATCAGTGGCCCGGGGTTTGGGAGCGGTTTCAGACCTCCCTGGGTCTCAGCGACAGATGTGAGCCTGCGTCTGCCGTGGGCCGCTCCTCCACCTGCCTGGTCGCTGCCTGCCGATGCCAGCCCATTACTGCCCTTCGAATGGGAGGGGGGCAGTCAGAGCGATGCCAGGGAGCCCCCTTCGATTTTCCGGTACATGAGTGCACCAAACAGGCTGTATTTACACCGTTGAATGTGGAAAGCAGATCGTTGGCACCCTCGGCGAATGGGTTCGAGCACACATGTTAAAACCCGTTAAACATGCCACTGTCACCTACGATTGTCTGAACGGCTGTTAAACAGTGCTGTGTGCTCTATAGCATTGCCCACTGCAGCATGTATGAATGCCTTTGGGTTACACTGCTCGACCTGGTCATTGTCAGCGGGTTGACCTCAGTCGGTGATGGTGTTTGGCTTGGACGTTATAACGGCGCCCCGCGGTCAGCCTGCCAGTGCTCATAACCTGTGGTTTTGTCAGTCGGCGAGGCACTTTTGATGGCTGGCTAACCGCGTTGCTCAAACACTAGACTTGTAAGGCCTCTGGGGGTCACCTAATTTTGGGTGTCTTCGATCCAGTGGTCTCTCTGGGGCCTTACAACTGTCAAGATAAAACATGTAAAGGTGCAGCAGGAGGTGGTGTTGTAGTAACAGCAGACAGCGTGGATAAGTGATGTAATGACAAGGTTTTATTTGAACCTCTTAGAAAATCTGCAATAAACTGCCGTCATTTTTTTTTCCTGGTCAATGCCCCCCCCCCAGACCAACCTGCCTTTGTTTTAATACACTCCCAAGACTATCTGAAATCATTCATGTCACATCTCTTGTGCCCCCCCCTCACCCCGTGCAGTTCTTTATACATTACAATTCTACCTTTGTATTCACGCTTCAAATAAACCTCTTTTGTTCTGCTTTGTAACACTAAGGAACCAGCATCACTCAAGTATATTAACTGTAGCCTATTACTGTCGCAAAGATCTGCTCTCTGAGCCTTGGTAAAGACTCCCCAGACAAAACTCCTTGTCATGTTAATCCAAGCTTTAATAAATAGTAGGATATATAACTGTATTCAAATTGCGCCCTGTATTTCTGCATACAAAAAAAGGGCGAGCTAACAGAAATGGCTCAGATGACAGCATTTTACATTAAAGGGAGGTATTAGATTGGCCAGCTTTCACTCCTATTGTGGTGAGAAATGTCAAATTATTGAATCTGCCATAGAAATAACTTAAATGGCTAATCTAAATAAAGAACTATAGGAGGCTGGGAGGGGCGGTGGGGCGGTTGGTAGTCCTGGCTGTAATTGAAACGAACGCCCTTTGATATAACATCGCTAATGTGTTTTATCTATATTATACATCTGTAGTTAATAGGATGTGTATCAAACCTGCCATAGTCTGCTAGATAGAGATTTTGCTTATTAAATTCCAGGTGTTTTTTTTTTTCTTTTTATATAAGTGGGACGATATGCACTTTCAGGAGTAAGTCTCTTCAAATCACGCTGTTGTTTTCTACCCCCCCCCCCCCTATCCCTGGCTGTGACAGATTCAGTATTTTTGAAAATATTAAAAAGGTTTACGCAGGGATTTCAAAGCTGCGAGTGCTGTTTGCGGATCGCGGATGACGTCTCCGGCTTGTCCGGAAGAATCTTTAGATCGGCTGATGACGGGGGACGGGACGCGGGGTGGGGGTGCTACAGGCAAGCTCTCACCTGTTTTACTGTTGCCTTGTTTCACCCGTTGTGAAAAGAAAAAAAAAAAACAGTGAAAATGTTATTGCTTTTTTCATTACATAGAAAATTACATTGCTCTCCCACAAAAAAGGCTTGGATTCTTGCGCTCCTGGTCCACTACCTCTGTGGTTAGCCATCGATCCAAACAGAAGAAATAAAAAAATGAGGTTAAGCCAACATATCAGGACTCGGCTTCCAGATTTGTGCAGACTCGCTGTGCAAGGCCGCGCCGCACTGCACTCCAATCCTTTTTAATTTAAAAAAGAAACAACCTTTGCGGTAATTTCCTGAACATACTGTGGGTTGCCTGTTGCTGTTGCCAAAATGAAAACTGACAGATTTATATTTATTTTTAAATTAAAGGGATTGTGGGTCTGCCTGTGTCAGAAGGATCTTATTTACATACCAATTAGTGGATTTAATAACTGCATTTTCTACTGATTAATGTAATTACCATATATATATATATATATATATATATAAGTTAACATGGGAAAGAAGACAGTGGGGGGTGGACAGAGAGAGACTGCAAGAAATGGGTGTCTATATGAGAAAACACTGCTTTTACTGGCAAAAAGATATTGCTTTAAGTAAACTGCTGGGAGTGAGGGTTGCTGAATCTCTTACCTGCTTTTATACTTCAGGTTAGAAGATTGCAGTCTGTTTTTGTCATCTATAGTCAGGACTTCACTTGTTACCCATGGGTAAGTGTTACAGCCCTGCAGGGTTACTGCAGGGCCTGATTTGGCTGTGGGGTGGTCCAGTCTGAGTAAAACTGCCCTTACAGCATACAGTGTCTGTTCAGATGGTGCATTAATGACCAGATTGTGTGATCCACACCCTCAGCATAGAAAAGTCAAGTTGGTCCAGTATCATCCCTGCTTCAGATACCAGCTGTTTTCCCACATGCATTTAAGATTGAGACATCCCTGACCAACAATGCTGGACACTTCCAACCATGTCAGACGCCTCCTTAAATATTAGATGATAAATCTTATGAAACATAAAAAATATTTATAATACATTTTCAGCGATGTACTCACTTAGCAGGTCTTACGTACTCACTTTGTTGGCATTTGGCCGCAGACTTTTTGCTAAAATGCACACACACTTGATGCGTGATCTCTTCCCTTTGTACTATGGAAGTTATTTATAAGTGACGTTTTTAGGTGATTTTCAAGTTGCAGCGCTCAAGGAAAATGCATTGCTTGACTCCATATTTCACAAATGTTAAGAGTGCAACTTCAGTTTTAAGAATGACAAGTTAAGCCTAAGTCTAGCATGGATAGAATAATTTTTTCTTCTCCGTATTGTATTGTATGTTTTTTTTTTCCTTCCCCCCCCCCACTCTGGTGGTGTCACTGGAGTGTTCCTTGTAACGATGCCTGTTCGGTGCGTCACGCTTCGATTAACTTGTGTGAGCAACAGTGGCTTTATATTACAGGATCTCTCTTAAGGGTTTAGCTGAGGTGACATCGCAAATGGGTGTGAAGATTAGTGCCGAATCCATCTACTGATTATACACCTGAAAAGTCATTTCCCTCACCTGCTTCAAATAAGGCTGCTTCACCTTGTCCTTGTCAGCAGTCACCAGCCAGCCGACCTTGAGCTGCTGACGCGGTGGATCTGTGAGTGGTTCGACTGTTCCGAAATAAACATGAGCGGTCTAGCAGGTATGGGTATGAACCCCTTTAGAACCCTGTAAATAAGCCTGCAACTGTGTAATTTTGTGACACACTAGCAGAACAGGCTTTGTGTACTGTTACTTGCTGGCGAGTATGGGTCGGGTTCACACATTGAGTTTGGGTGGGTGTCTTAGCCCCGCCCTCAACAACACGAACCTCAGACGCCCTGTCTGATAAATCAGTCGTTTTTGCATTTTGCACAAAACCCAACAGCCGGAAGATCTTGGGATTTGCAAGAACTTTTTAATGCGTCTTTTAAATGGTAAGGTATTAGTAACATTTATCGCTGTTTGCAACCAATTTAAATCTCGAGCAGTAAAGGGGAAGAAGCGCGGTGGGGCGGGGGCAGGCAGCATTCAAGGCAGGTTTGGCTCGAAACGTGGTCTGATACTGTTCCTTTTCAGCGCGCCGGCAGCGTGAGAAAGCGCTGCTTTCCTAAACGGTATGTAAATGTATGAATCAGAAGGCGAGCCTATTCATCTCAGTGAGACACACGGGCTTGTTGTCTGCTGCGTTATGTGCCCTTGTAAAAAGCGAGAACCTCCATTGGGGGGGGGGGGCAGCTCCTGTGTTTGCTGGGTTGAGTAACGGATGGGGGGGTGGGTCGTGTTTCACGATTGAGTTTACCCCGAGGCTCGCCCCCACCGTGCTCTGAAAAGTACGAGAACGAGGAGCTTCAATCGCAGCTTGTTAGGTCTTGACTACACCTGTGACAGACAGATTTTGAGCTTCGTTAATTTTTGTTCTGATAGTTAATTTCTCATGAAAGCCCGTTTATTAGGGTGGGGTGGAACTAGGTGACTAGTTTGGGCTTCATTTCTTCTCCAGTCTTAATAATACCTCCAACCGACACTGCAGGAGCGCTACTAGCAGGATTTATTTCAACCAAGGGAGTTCTTTTTTTTTTTCCGGTCAGGGCTGATCGACTGTGTTTGTGGTGATAAGGGCCTTATGAATAGCCTGTTGGCACCAACATGTCTGACTCATTTGCATTTTCAGTTTCTGGCTAGTCCGCCTGTTATTGTGCAATTCACTTATTTTTTTGTTTTTCAACATTACCTGCTTTTACACAAGGAGTTTTTGAATAAAAAATAAGTCTGCATGGTATTGGACATCGCTGGGCCCTACCTAATGAAGTCTTACTTCTGTGGAACGTTTCTGGGTCCTCAGAGGTTTCGTTTTCCGAAAGGCCTTTATCGTGCCTTGTCAGGAGATTGGAAGAAGATGCGTTGCAGAACCTCGGTTTTTCCTAATCTACTGGAGATCCCCGCCATCTTTGTGGCAGAACCACAGGGGGTGTATCCCTGATTATTAAAACACCTGCTGTTTCTCTTTGCTTTTAAAAACTAATTTTGCTAGAGCGAGGTGGCCACTGTTAATTGCAAAAATTTGACGGGTAAATCATAAAAACAAAAATAAAGCCGACCTTTCGTGAATAACGACGCGAAAACCAGACTGTGTGAAAAACAAAATATGTTAGTGTTGATGTCTCTGTAAGTTTAAAGCCCCAGGTAAGATAGCTGTGGACTGCAAAACCCAAGAGTCCCTTTTCGTTCCAGTTTTCTTCCCGGTACGATTATGAACCGGTGCTTTGCCTTTGTCCTTTCCTCTAGGCCCATACAGTATGTTCTGACATGCAAACGGAAGCGCCGTGGCGTGCACAGTTGCAGGGGCACGCGCAGACCCGCGGACTCCTTCGCCCGCTCTGTGTTGTTTCCCGCCTTCATCAGCCGCTGGAGTGAAAGCGTCGTGACGACGAAGACGACTCGAGTTTGACAAACCAAAATCTTCTTATATAGTTTTCATCTGCGGCCGTACAATGTGGGGACAATTCGGCTCTCGTTGCATTATGAGCTTTCCTGGGGACAGGCAGCGGAAAAAACCCGTCACCCGCTCCTAATCTCATCTGCTTCCAATCTCTCAGCTGTCAGTAAACGTGCAGAGCTTTACATACATTTACATCCCTGCATTTCACTCTGCCAAGTGTGCGTAATGGCAGGACGCTATCGGGCCCGAGCAAACGCGGCGTAATCCCCCGACGCGCTTTGTTTCTTAAGACCCACCAGCCCCGGCGACCGCAGGTGGGGGCTGAGGTTAAGCGACCCCCCCCATTCACCCATCCAGGTCCGTACAGCAGGTGGGATCCTCTGTCATGTTCTTGCATCCTTGCCGTATCTTTCCTTTTTTCATGGGGACCAGGTCTGCGCCGTGATGCAGTGAATACAGATTTGCTGCATGAGCAGAGATCAGCCTCTTTTTTAAATGACTAGCTATCGACCCCTGCGAGCAAGGGCGCTGAACTACACCCTCCAACTGTTCTCTCCCACTGTCTTTCTTCCCCCCCCCCTCTCCCATGTGAACGAGATGTGCTCTGTCAAACAGCACGGTGGGGATAAAACACGGTGACCTGTTGCGACCTGAAGAATAACTTCTGTCTTTTGACTTCGTAGACCTTCTCAGCTTCTCCTGATGTATAAAATCATGACTGGACAAGTAATTGTAGACCAATGTGCCAACAGTAATAGCACAATCTTACTACAGGCCTTCAGCCAATGGGTACCCAGAGGCGTGTCTCACTTGTCCAATAACCAGTGTTTTGTCTGTTTGGTGAAACACCGGGTGTGGCTTGGCATCGGGGTCGCGCTGCTATTTAGGTGTCCTTAGTGACACGCGTTCTTCATTTTCCGGACCCCAAACAAACGAGACGTTGCTGAAGGCTTGAGGAGCAGTTACCTCAGGGATGACCAGTAAAGATCCTCTGCTGCAGCTTTGAGCAGTAAAGCAAAGAAAGACAAACAAACAAAGCAGTCAGAAGAGGGGTTGGGTGGACGGTCCACTTTGTTATGATTTGTCCTCACTGGGTTTTAGTTAGTCCAGATGAGCTGGAGAACAAGATGACTTTTAGTTGGCACGTTGGCTGAGCTTCCAGCAGTAATGTC
Organism: Chitala chitala; assembly: GCA_025773905.1. Classification (NCBI taxonomy): domain Eukaryota; kingdom Metazoa; phylum Chordata; class Actinopteri; order Osteoglossiformes; family Notopteridae; genus Chitala; species Chitala chitala. Next base: position 32,578 of record JABJVR010030295.1, read on the forward strand.
AGATGCCATCACTGGTCTGGGTGCTCCAGAGCTGGGAAATTGGGTCCGCTTCCTCTGAAAACTCCTGCTCTCTAATGCTTTGCTAGATTGATTTTGTGTTTTGTGGAGAATGTGCCACTTGACTAGATGTAAGCCAAAATAAATGTTAAGAGCCGTTGGTCTGGTTGATTGTGAACCGAAAGAGTTTCCACTGAGGATTTCGCAGGATGTGAGAAGTCATAGTGCCAGATTCATTTTCGACTACTTTGTGTTTAAAAGGACACTGTGATACGAGACTTTTACTCTAGGGTCTTTTTTTGTAAGAAATTGTCACTTGGAAAATATAGCTGAAGGTTCAGATGGATCTAAAAAATAAATCTGTGCTGCATCTTTGAGAAGGCAGGCATCCCCTTCACTCACAGGACATGGGGGGGGGGTCAAGATTACTGTAAGATTTCACCTCCTTTATTGACCACTGATCATATACCTCAGCCAAATATCTGTATTGACGCTTAAGTGGTCTTCTGATATGCCTGTTTCGAGTCATTTAATGCCATGCACTGCTTTTCCAGGAGCAATTCTTGAAGAGAGACGAGGCAACACACTCAATAAGAGTCATTACAGGGTTTTCAGCGTTGCTTCCATGAAAATACTACAGCTGTTACAAGTAATTTCTTTAATGGGGTGTTGCATTTTGTAATGTTTGTGTTGAGCTGCCCTCACTTGTGTTTAAACCATTAAAACTTTTGTACAGTGTTGAAAACCAGCGCAGTAATTTATCCCATTATTGATTGGCACCAATTAGAGCAGAGCACTACAGGTTACCCATTGGAAACATAGAAAATGAGTCATTTTCCTGTTCGCTGTCACAAACTCCTCCCCCTAACGCAGCTGAAAGCATTTCAGAAAAAGGCCTCATGAAACCAATTGTGTAATACCTATTATGTAAACATAATTGCCCCCCACCCAGACCAACAGAGAGTGCTTCACAAAAAACGTGTCACGTGTGTGTTGAATCCTTATTTAGATGTGCCCCCCCACAGCTATTGCTTCAGAAAGATGAACAGCTTCAATACATGTTGTGTAATACATGTTATTTAGACCCTGGAACAGACAATGCTTCAAAAAGATGTTCATCCACAGTCCTCTGCGTGCAAAACATGCGGCATCTGTTTTACCATCTTTTTCCTCCGTTGACATATCTGACTCTTGCCTTCCGAAATATCCGTCGCCCTCCGCACTCATACCTCATAAGGTAGTTGATAACGTTTCTCAACAGTCTTTAATGCAAGAATACATAAAACTGGTGCCTTTGACCTGTCTTACATAAGTAAGAGACTTGTTCCTATATCCAGGTAGGCAGGTATTTTAGACAAGAAGAAAAAGGTTTTAAAACCCAACCAGCTTGCTTTTTTTTTTTTAACGTTTATTTTATTTACACTTTCCATGAACAAATTTGTTCTTCTCCTCAGTCTGTTCACTAAAGCCCCAGCATTACACTGTGTGTCTTATAGGAATTAAATCTGTGCATGTGTTTATCCCTGCCTCCGTTTATCTTTGGTGCGGCCCTCCGGAGTATCTCGCACGTGCACCGAATGTAAATAATTCCAAACTGCAGTTCGGCTAAACTACCGTCATTATGCGTTACTGCGGCCCTTAAATCTCCGCTAACATCACAGCTCAGAGAAAAACGACGCAAGTCTTGTCCCATATTGTTGCCTTTGTACGCAGGCAGACAATTCTAAGAGGTTGATTAGTTGTAGAATGTGATTTCTTTTTTTCTTTTTATTTTGTTGTATATGTTTATGTTCGCGCAACAGCAGGTGGGTACATCTGGGGCGACGGTGTGGGTGTGCGGTCTATCCAGCAAGCCGTGTTTTGCGTTACGTAATCTGACCGAGGAGTGATGTTTCTCCCCTGGACTTCCAAAGAATTTAACGCGCCGTTCGATCGCCTCCTCTTACACCCTGCCCCCCCGCCCACCTGCACTCTCTGGTTGTAAACACAATCTACCTGTGTCTGGCTTTGCAAGCGTGTATTCCCTCCCGTCCTCAGGTAATACGTTTTGCAGTTAATAAAAGAATCTGCTCCGGAGTTCCAATTATATTTTCAAGCCAAATAAAACAGGCTGTCAACCAGCTTCCTGTTGACTAAGGGAAAGGAATTGGCACTGAAATGTGTCACTAGCAAGTGGAGACTCATTTAGTTGAGGAACTGCCAGATGACGCCAGGTAATTGTTTGCTAAACAACTGTGGATCTACCTGTCTATGGCTTTACTGGCATCAGTGCATATAGTTGATAATTTGGTTATTTATGACCATTTTAATGAAGATGGACTTTTCATATCGCTGCATGGGATTCCACCTTGTGTGTGTGTGTGTGTGTGTGTGTGTGTGTGTGTGTGTGTGTGTGTGTGTGTGTGTGTGTGTGTGTGTGTGT
>JABJVR010030333.1:0-34984 GCA_025773905.1 Chitala chitala
ATGATAATGTACCCCAGTTCCTTCTCCTCACCCTTCTTCTCCCCCTCCTGCCCCCTCCTTGTAAGCTTTTAATGTTTGAAACAAATTCCTCCTGACACGCACAGTTGCCTGAAACAATAAATATTTTAACGTTTCTATCTTCTTTGGAGCAGATACAGACAATGTGAAGATGCTTTTTTTCTCTTCTTTTTTCAGCCTCATTTACATTTCTGAGTTTAATACCAAACGTCCACCATCACAGCTCCCGGCCCGCTTGCTGCTGTTCCTCTCCTAGAGGACAGATTGGCTTGAGGCTTCTTGATTTTTCATCTGGCTCATGTTTTCCTGCTGGCAGGCTCTGTCCCAGGCTCTATCCCAGCTTCCCTCACTGTCCTTAACCCCAGTTACCGAACGGTTGTTGTTGTGAAGCGGATCGATGCCCAGGTACAACATCTGACTTCCACACTGTTGTCCTTCCTGCCTGTAACACCTGCCCGTGTCCCCCAGCTGAGCTTCTGCCTGGACTTTGCCTCAGACGAATGAGACACCAGCCCTTGTAAATTATCCAGGAAGGGACCCAAGTGTAATTTGTTCGACACTTGTGAAGACAGGTCGCTTGACAGAAGAAGCAGGCTGGGGAGATTAGCACAGGCTCCGAGATCTGGCCAAGAGTTTCTAACAATGACAATTAACACAGATGCTTGGTAGTCAGTTTTAGCGAAAAGGCAATTTGCATAATTTACAGTTTTAACAAATTTTATAGTTGCCGTAAAAGCATTTCAGGTTAAGTACTTTGCTTAAGGGCGTAACAGCTGGATACTTCAGGGGTTTTGAATCGACAACCTTTTTGGCACAGTGATTTTCATTCATAGTGGGCTGTAAACACTCAGAGATTGTTACACAGAAGAGGAAAACAGCCCCACTAACTTTGTCTGAAGTTTCGCATTACTCAGCGTTCTTTTTGTGCTTGAGAGACTTAAAAAGGACAGGTGTCCCTCTCTTGAAGCTGTGGCTTCATGAAGCTGTGCCATATTTGTGAGGCAACGTCTGTCATACTCATGTGGACCTTGGTGTTACTGTGTGCTCTAATTAATGCCTTACACTCTACTTCCTTGCTGCTCTCCAATGTGGACGTCCTGCTGTCGTGGTTGGAGTGCTGATGTCGAAGGAGAAATTCGGTTACCTGGATTATGTTTTTTTTTTTTTTTTTAATTCAAAAATCTTTTTGTGTGTGAGAGATTGTGTAACATTTGGTCAGACATGAACAGTGTAATACGTCTCCTGAACTGTTTTTGCTGGTTTCCCTGCTCACACCTTACTACAGGGAGTGCTAGGCCTTAACATTTCACAAGCAGAATGGTAACCCAATTGGTGCTAGATTTTAATGCTGTTTGAATGTGTAGTAAATTAGGTGTGTGTGTGTGTGTGTGTGCGCGTGCTGATGACACAGTGACCCACCGTTGTCCTTTACTCCACACCACTCCTGTCTCCTTCTCCTACTCCACCCAGCTCCTATTTCAGGTGCCTTATTTGGGTCGTTGTTGGCATCCTTTCTCCTCTCCTCATCCTCTGCTGAGGCAGCCCTGATTCTGTCCCCTCGCTGCCCCACAAAAGGTCTTGCAGTGTCATGGCACGTGGGTGGGTTAACAAGGGTCTTAGTCTGCCTTGGGGGTCCCGGTGATGGGCCCAGCGTGCAGTGCAGGAGGGCAGTGCAGGTCACAGGTGGGTTTGGCCGGCCTGTGTGCTGACAGGGAGGTGCCCTTTCGCCATTTTACCACACCCCATACCATACAGTTGACGTAGTTAGCATTAGCACACAGCAGCAGCAAGAGTGAAACACAGACGTCAGCACAGGGTTGGCCAGTGACCTTGCGGTACCATTGGCAGTCGAGCAAGGACGGCACAGCAAACTAGCTTCACAGTAAGTGTTGGCACAAAGCGAAGATGAGAGCTTGCAGCAGTGCCTAAAGCCCTCCCCCTCCCCTCGGTCTGTATCGCGTGTATTAGCAGGCACCAGAATGTGCTAGCAATGTCACAGAGAAAAGCGCCAAGGACATGTTCGGCAGCTTCGCCCCTGGCTCCTGCTGCCTTTGCTCAAGTGGATTTTATTTAAGGAGCTTCGTGGACAAACGCTAACGTTCACATGGGCGCATACAACCCTGCCCACATGTACACCCCTGCCCTGACAACCCCCTCACAGATACACACACACACACCCCACTTCGATTCCCCAGCCCCCAGACTTGCTGGATTAATTAAGCTCTCCTTGTTCTGTTGTCCTGGAAAGCTCCAGAACTGGGGCCACTGATACGCTGTGAGGCACACAGGCGATGGGCTCGTCACCAAAAAGTCAGGACAGGAGGAGGCGGGATAGGGTGGCAGGGTGGTGAGAACAGGTAGAGACGATAGGCCGCTCCCTATGTAGAGGTGCCATGGTTAAAAAAACAGGAAATGGCCTTTGGGGAGGAGTTACCTCTAGGGAGGGAGATACAGTGTAGATTAATAACTGCGTTTCTCACATTGTTGCTGATGATCAACACATTTATTATGATTCACCAGGGAGGTGTTTTTTTTATGTGAATTACACTATTGTGAAATTTTGAAGAGGGATGCAAACAATGGAAGGAGTCACTGAAGCAGAGCAGGGGCGGGCTGGAGCAACACTAATTAGAGAATAAGTGACGTAAACATTAGAGTGCGTGGCTGTGATTGTCACCACTCGTGCTCTGACTGGCGTGTGGCTTGTGGGACGATGCAGCAGCTCTGTACACGCTGCTGGACGGTGGAGTGACCTTCAGCACGGGGTGGATGCTGAGCTCCAGGGACCGCACATGATCTTGATTGTAATTGTGATTTTTGTTTTCACAGTTTCCTTTTGCTCTTAAAATTTGTTCTTTATTCTGCCTCTGATCTCTTTTACTTACGTTGACTCACTGAAGCTCTACCTCTGGCCAGGTTACACACACACACACACACACACACACACACGCACACACACCCTCGCTCTCTCGCCCTCCCTTCCCCGACCCCCGTTCACTTTTAGTGCATTATTTGTGGCAGCAGTAGTGCGTAGGCTCGGTGGCGGCACCAGTAGTGCGTAGGCTCGTGTCAGGGGAAACTTTCCTGTGCTCAGGTTGTGACTCAGAGCGCCGTAACGTTAAACACGTTTCCCAGTGATAAGCCCTCCCGCCTCTCTCCCTTAGCTTTCTTCTTTCATACTCCACCCTTTCTTGCGCTTTTGCTACCTCCTAAATCTCTCAGCCGAGGTCTCTCTGTGTCTCTCTTTGTCTCTCTCTTTCTTTCCCCCCTCCCTCATTCAGCCCACATCTGTTTCTGGAACTTCAAAAACATTTTATATCCCTGCTGCTCCAGTTCTTCCAAACCCAGCCAACTGCTTCAGCATCTGCCTTTAAAGTTTCCACTTCAAACATGAGAGCGCTTCCCTCATTTACTGTCAGTTCATTACTTTATTAAACAGCCGATTTATTACATATGCAAAACGTGTCTGTGTATGTGAAGCATCCCCAATAAGTGCTCACTGAGTCATTTTCTGTAATGGAAAGGGCCTTCATCATCTAGTTGAAGTCATGAGTGAGAGCGGACGATCTAACGTGTGTGTCTGTGCATGTGGAGAACATTTACAATAGATGGATCCACAGAAGTTGGTTCAGGTGCCCTGGACATTGCACGTTGAACTCTTTCAAGAGTGAAAAGGAGACGATAGAAAGAAAATTCGTTTTTGCTTCTAAGAATAATTGAGAGAATCTCGCCTCCACTCCTCCTCTTCATCATCATGTTCTGTCCTTGCTGGTCCTGCTCTGTGTTCTCTGCCTCTCTTCATTGTCCTGAGCATGTGTGGAGTAGCACTAACTGTTGGTCCTGATTGATGTTTGGGTCATGTGACCTACAGTTGTCCTAGCTGAAGTGTGTAAGTCCTGAGCATGTGCAGAGCAGCTGTGATTGTTGGTCTTGATTGATGTGTCTTGGTCATGTGACCTGCAGGTGTGTCACATATTCTTGGGCTGTGTTTTGCTGCTGTCTGCTGGATCCTTGCCTTTCATGGAGGCTTCAAAGCTCAGCTTCTCCGCCTCCCCATCCTTCCCCTGCATCAGTAGTGCCTACGCTCCCCTCCTGTCTCACTCCAGCCTCCTGTCTGTCTCACTCCTAACATGCATCATCTTTAGCCTCTTGTGCTCTGATCATGTGCTGATTGTGATGTGACTTTGTTTTGGCTCTGTGCTTGTTGTGTTGACGCCGTGTCCTCACTCTGTACTTGTTGTGTTGACGCTGTGCCTCTTGACTGAATACTGTTTGCCCAAAAGATATAAGCACTCAGCTGACTGGATGAGAAATATGGGTAGAAATTCCTAATTTGTTGCTTAATATGTATTGGCTGTATGCTGACCAATTATTGTTTCAAAACTGCATTACAGTTGATAAGACAGTTAAGCACACGGCTACTTTGTGTATTATATGGTATGTCTTTGTGTGAGTGTGTAGCTGGTCGTGTGTGAACAGCTGTGCACCTGTGTGCCTCTCAGCATGACTGTGTGTACGCAGCCATTCACACACGTGCTCACGTTTGTCTCGGCCTGTCAGAAACAGATCATCACGCTGAGCTCTCTTCAGCACAGAGTGATGGTATCAGGGCTCACCAGTCTTTTCCTGGAACTCCTGCCACACCTTTCCACCCCCCCGAAATCCCAGTGAGGCTCACCCCCCCCCCCCAGTCCACTTGGTGCCACAGCAGACGCGCTCTGCTCCGTTCGCTGCAGACTTAAGAATCCTGTCGTTGTGAATGCCGGCGTGCTGATGAAGGCCTCTCCACTGAAGTGCCCCCCCGGAACCACGCAGCTCTTTTTCTCCTTGCAGAGCCTGGCAGCTGTCGTACAGCACCTTTTTTTATATCTGTCTCTCGGGAGGCTGGAGGTGACTCTCCATCAGGGAAATTGATTGGTCTTGTTGCATGGGTAATTTATTGATGATTGCCGTCGAGGTGGGATAATGAGGCCGCGGACACCTGACGGATGGGTGCCGGAATGACACGCTAGCATTTTCTGTCGCCGCGTATGAAGGGCCTTAGCGCGGTTTGTTTACACTAACTGCTGAGAAGAGCAAGGAGCCCGTCTGTTTTATGTACACAGGCTGATGGAAAATTTTAACATCCTAGTCAAGTGCACCTGTCCAGTCAGGATTCAGGACTGGACAGAGGGTTAGTTACAACCAACATTGCATTGTATTTTTTTTTTTATCTCTTTTGTCTGCACTGTAATGATTACACTGTATCACAATTGTGTGAATGCAGGATATATAGATGGACTGTGTGTGTGTGTGTGTGTGTGTGTGTGTGTGTGTGTTAATATTTGTACATAACTCTGTTACCAATTTAGTATGCTTTTTCCTGCATTAGTGAGAACAATGTGTGTGGTTTTTTTACCAGTTATTTACTGGTTTGCAGTTGGTACTTTGCGTTTACATGTGCCTCAACAAAATATAACAAGAGTTTCGAAAATAGGTCACAACAACCTCTGAATGCGGATGGACGCGTTACAGCACCTGATGGCGGTTCGTACACACGAACACCAACGGCTCTCCTTGGAACAGTGTGTATCCCTCTTCCTGAAGGTGCTTCTCTCTCTAACAACAGTTCTATGGTTATCAGAGAAGGTGAACGAAATTCTGCGAGAAGGCCAGGAATCTGTTGAATGCTGCTCTGAGTACTCTCTGGCAGAGTGCCAGAGCTGGTGCGGTCACTCAGAACTGGCCTTTGTTATCTGCTGGTGCCTTAATGCCATTGTGCCAGCAAATGGCATAGAACATCGCATCTGTCAGTGCTGACTGGTAGAACACCTGCAACAGTGCCATGCACACTTCAGATCACCGTGGTATCTTTAACCTGTGTAGGCAACTGTTCTTGTACGTGGTCTCCATGTTGGCTGGCCACTCTGGTCTTTACAACCATCATTTTCTCTCTTTGAATAGCATATGTAGAGAAGTACCCCTGGAGTTTATGGCCATTTCTTTTGTATTAATGTTACTGGCATCTTTAACAGATGGGGGTTATTATGCACAAAATATTGTTGTCTAAGTAAATTATCCAGTTTCAAGGATGCACCATTGAGAAGAACGTGTGTGTGTGTGTGTGTGTGTGTGTGTGTGTGTGTGTGTGTGTAAGCAGTTATCTGGTCAGACTACATGAAGTGGTTTGTTTACTTTGCAACTCATATGTGCCAGCAGTATTTTCACAAAAATGCTGTTCAGACTCAGGGAGGAATGGAGTTAGATAGGAAAAGATCTCTGCTCTTTCCGATGAACCTTACCACCTGCTGTTACACAATGAATTAGATTCACCTTGGTTCTCACTTTTTGAATCACAAAGTAGACTTTGAAGTACTTTGCTCACTCTTTGTTGGTGTTATTTGAAAAAAATTTAAAAGCAGAGAGAGTCTGATTTGAGTAGTTTGTTTTTGCTGTTACACTGCCTGTTCTGGCAGCGTGGTGGCTCGATGGGTAGAACATCAGGCTGGGGTATGGAAGTCTCCTAGTTGAAATCCCAGCCTAGCTGTCAGGTGCCTCCTTGGGGAAGACACTCAAACGCTAGCTCCCCGGGTGCCACTTGTGGCTGCCCACAGCTCCCCCTGGAGGACGGGTTAAATGCAGAGAACCTATATCTCATTAACATGTACTGTATGTGAAATGTTTTAAGTCACTTTGGATAAAAGCGTCTGGTGAATTAATGTATTCATGAAAGTGGAAATAGTCTATTACTTGTTTCAGAAACTGGCGTGTGTGTATGCATGCACGTGCGTGTAAATCTCTCAGCATGGGTGTGGCTCCCTCTCTCATTACCACGGAGTGTGTTTCACGCTCAGCTTCTTGTCAGTGTGATCATTTAGAGCACAGTGTGACGTGACTCAAGAGCCCGGGACATGGAATGTCCCGAGTTTGTTGGCAGAAATCTGAATATTTCAGTAGTTGGGCTGGGGGGTAGCAAATTAAGTCCCCATTTTGCAGGGCAGCTGAGTTTTGGTAGCTTTGTCAGTTTGGTTCTTTTTTGCAGGATAGACAACTGGCTTATTTCTAGAGCAGGTCAGTGCTGACCTTGGCAACTGGCAGTTCTCATTGGTGGGGGTCCTCTCTGGAGTGCCTCTACCTCATTCTCATTCTCATTGGTGGGGGGTCTCTCTGGAGTGCCTCCACCTCGTTCCCATTGGTGGGGGGCCACTCTGGAGTGCCTCTACCTCATTCTCATTGGTGGGGGGCCACTCTGGAGTGCCTCTACCTTGTTCTCATTGGTGGGGGGCTTCTCTGGAGTGCCTTTACCTCATTTTAGAAAAAAGCAAATTTTTTTTTTTCCCCCAAACTAGTTAGTCACAATACACATAGAGGAGCCTCTTAATGCAAAACATGACACATTAATGGAGAGTCGGCTTTCAACTAATGGTGTTTACAATGATCACAAAATACCCGCTCTCCTAATTTCTCATCAAAGCTCTCTCTGGCTTGGACACAGAAGGAGAAAGGCCTTCCTGCCATTCCTTGAAGTCGTTTTTTTAGATAAGGCGGTAGAAATGGGGGGAGGGGTATCAGAGCTGAGCAGAGGTCCAAGCAGGGTCAACACCAGGATTTTCGTCTGTTCCATCTCCATCTGTCTCCTGGTCCAGTCACTTGATAGGAGTTCAGCACCGGTTTTGAGTTCCTCTGGGTCTGGGCCTGGTGGGCCATTTGAACTCCCTGCTCGGTCATGTACTGAACCGCAATGGCAATATACATGACAAGTTATATTCCATTATTCATACGCTCAGCAGATGCTTTTATCTCCAAGCCACTTAGAGCTTCCCTGTTAACACTTTTTACAGCTCTGTGCTTTACTGAATGCAGTCTTGGGTTAAGTACCATTGTCAAGTCTACAACAGTCGTTCTCTGAAGGTTTTACCAGAGATTTGTCATGTGCCAGCCTGCGACCCCCCCCATGCAGGTGCCACCCACAAGGTGTGAGCAACCTCACCTGTGAACCAAAAAGGTGCCATCCTAGGTCCAGGAGGTACATACTGTTTCTTCTTTGTCAGTGGTCACTAACTGGAACTTCTCCTGCCACACAAATGGATAAAACATGAACTGTAATCTGTGTTGCTCGTGACAAGGGCTCGTGTGCTCCAGCAGCTAAAATCAGAAAATAAAATAATAAATGTGCAGCCGCTGCCATCAGTGGCCATTAGAGAACACCTGATCCCCTGTAATGCACTGGGGGCATGTCCCAGGGAGGAGGCGCAGGAAATGGGCTGACGGCAGTGTGTTAATGGGGTATACACCCCCCACCCCCAACTGACAGCCTCTGTCACACGGGATACAGAGGCGTTGGTTATGCACTGTGCAAGTGATACACTTCGTTTTGCTGAAATTACACATGTTGTCATCTGAGCCTTTTACACAAATGGGAGCAGAGCTACAGGGATGTCATCCCAATCTGTCCATCTGTCTGTCTGTGTCTGTGCACACACAAAATCAATTGCCTGCATTTCTGACCAAAAGGACTCTGAATGTATTTCTGCAATGGGAATTGTGTATATGTACATGTGTGTGTTTGTAGTGAAGACATACTGCATGTATGGTGACCCATCTGTGTGTTGAGGAGTTTCTGTGCGTGTGCGTGCGTGTGCGTGTGTGTGCGTGTGTGCGTGTGTGTACTGAGGTCACTGTGTGAGATTTCCTAAATTCAGTGGACTGTAAACTGAAGCAGCCCCCTGCCAGTTCTGCAGCCAGCGAAGGGTCTGGATTAGCCAGCGGTGACAGGCTGTCCCTGAACCACACTGGACAGAGGGAGATAAACCCCTTAGTCGTCCCATCCATCAGTCAAGGTCCGTTGGGTACACAGTTGTGGAACCTAGGTGTCCATCACTACTATGCCTCGGAGCTCCTTACTTAACCTGTGCAATAGTGTGAATGAACTGTGAAAACCGATGCCAACAAGGAGGCAGGGCACTGACTAGCTCTGCCCACTGCTCTAGTATCCTATCACAGCACAGAGCCCAACTTCCCGCGTCTCTCTTTTAAATGGTTCATCTGTTTATATCAAATACAACGATAAATGCTTCCCTGCTGTTATAATACTTAGTTTAGGAGTATTTGCTACTTTGTTGATAAGACTTCATTTACAGCCTCCACACTCAATTTTCTCTCCATGTTGGGCAGAAACGCATATAAATTTTACCATATTTTCATTCCTGAAGGCCTTGCCTTTCTGCCATGTCTCAAATAGGGATTTAAACATGTCTTTTAAGTCCTTAAGAGCCTTGAAATGTGTTCTTTAGCTTTGAGAAGGTCATGAAGTGATGCTGTTTGCCAACTGCTGCTCAGACATTTTTTGTTACGTTCTCAGTCTGTAATCTCTAGCAGGTTTCTACACAAATGCGTGAATTAGTGTGATTTTTATCAGCACATTGTACATTTTGTTGGCACAAATGAGTGTTTTAAGCAGCCTGAGGGCAATTAAGCTATTTTGGGTTGTTTGATAGCAGCAGCTTCATGTCTCACAGTGACTTGGCCTCTTTTCTGTTGGGTGGGGGGCAGCTGCAGTACTGCTCAGGGAAAATGCATTTCATTGGCATAGGGGGGTTTTATGGCTGGTGTCCTGGTCCGGGAAGGGGCAGACACTGTCACCACAGACACAGCATGGCGACCAGCAGGGGAATCGGCTGCTGTGTTATTGATAAAGATGCTTAACCTGCTAAACCTGTCGGATCGGACCGAAGTATAAACTGTAAGGTGCTTGGCTTTGAATAAAAGCACTAATAAATGTCATGGAAAATAGTGTGCTAATGTGCAAATAGCGGGTAACCCCCCCCCACCCCGTGTCCCACTCTCTCTTCAGAGGCCTTTGAGATGGTGCTGAGACATGGACGTAACTCCACCATGGCCACGCTGCGGGCAGAGTTTCCCGGCCTGGGAAGCGGAGTTGGCGGAGCGGCGGGACAGTTCTTCGTGGATGTCTCCCACTACATCCTGGGTTCAGACGTCAGTGTGGACGACATCGTGGCAGCCTTCTTTAGCCGCCTGTTTCCCCTGGCGTACCGACGCCTCCTGGGGGGTACTGCCGGGACGGCCATTTCAGAGGAGTGTCTGCGCGGCGCCTGGGGGCCGGTGGGAGCCTTTGGCTCCCATCCAAAGCTGATGATGACGCGCCTGTCACGCTCGCTGTCAGCTGCCCGTGCCTTCCTGCAGGCACTGAACCTGGGCATCGAGGTGGTGAACACTACGCAGCACTTCCGCCCGGGACGTGACTGCGGACGGGCCCTGCTGCGCCTCTGGCTCTGTCCGCGCTGTCTGGGGCTGCCACCGGCCCCGCCCTGCCCTGCCCTCTGCCCCACCCTCATGCAGGGCTGCTTGGGGGGGGCAGGCCTTGTGCAGCCCCACTGGGGTAGTTATGTGGACGGGCTGGCGACACTGGTGGGCACCATGCATGGGGAGTGGGACATGGAGGAGGTGGTGCTGCGACTGCATGTGCCCGTACGCCTGGCACTGCGCCACGCGCTGTCCGCACGCAGCCGCCTGCTGGCCACGGTGAGTGTGTGTGTGTGTGTGTGTGTGTGTGTGTGTGTATGTGTCTGTGTGTTTACAGGTGCTTATGTAAAAGAGCATTTGGTTGTGTTTACACTTTACAGGCATGTATGTGTAAGATGTGATCGATTTCCATTATACGGCTGTGTCGTCTAGTTGAGCTGTTTTCACCACTACAGTATGTACTGCTGAACTGGCCAAGACAAGTGCACGTATTTATACACACACACACACACACGTTGTAACACGAGTTACAAAAAGGTGATGTGCAAGCTCTGTGAGAGATTTTTCATGCTTTGTGCGTGGAAGGGCTGGTCTCAGATCAGTGGACCGGTCACTGATCTAGAGTAGGTGTGTGCCTCAGTTAAACCTGGTGCTGTGGGTGTGCTTCTGAGTCAAGGAGTGGGACAATAATGAAACATTTACTCCATCCCCCAGGGTTCCTTGTGCTTGCCTTTTTAGGATTTTGCTGAACCGTTTACTTTCCCATCAGTAACCCCATGCTGCAGCATAATTTAACACAGGGTGCGTTTGTGTGTGTGTGTGTGTGTGTATGTGTGTGCGCGTGTGCATGTGTGTGTGAGAGAGAAAGAGGCAATGCGAGTGAGAGGGAAGACTTGCCTCATTTCAAACTTGAAGCATCCATCCAGATGCAAGGCCCTTGCTGTTGTGCTCTAGGTGTTGATAAAGCGTTGAGCTGATAACGGAACCTCCTTGGTTCTGGGTGTCCTCTCTCAGAAAGCTCTCCTCTCCCTCTCTTTCTTCTCCTCTCACTGTCCTTACATATTAAGTCTCCTGCTCAGATTTTCCTCTCAGTCTCTCCTCTTATGTCTCACTTAACTGTCTTCTCAGACTCTTAGACTCCCCGCATCTCACACCCCTCACCTCCGACTCTCTGACTATCTCCCAGACTATCCACATCTCCTCATCTCAGACTCCTGTTCTGTCAGACCAGCACACTGTGGGTTTTAGTCCCTGGTCCATAATTTAATGGGTTTATGGGTTGTGAGTTTCTTTAGAACAGTTTCGGTAGAAGAGCAACAAAAGAGATTATTGGATTAGGAGCTAAAGAAGGGGTTGGTTTAGGTATCCCAGAAGTCTCCTCTTCGCTCGTATCCGTTTGCATTTTTGTGTTTTTCTGCTTTATATAGCTGTCCTCATTTATGTTGCAGCAAGGTGTACTAGAGAACAGAAGAAAGTTTTCCCCAAGTGCTCAGGGATCTTGTGTTCCTGCTTGGATTTGCTAAATTTTTGGTTTAATTTTACTTATTTATTTTTGTAGCCGCTGTAAATTTAATTGCCCGATTTTACTTTCATGCAACGACCCTGACTTATTAAAACACGTGGAGAGTCACGTCACGTGACTGCGATCTCAGAGCGGACTGGAGGCTTACATACTTGTTAGCGTTTCGTGTGTGAGGTCCCGCCACCTGCCTATACCTACTGACTGCAGGCATCCATGCAGTCCTGTGCGTGCAGGTGCAGGCAAACGTGTAAATGGTTGCGTGTGCGAGCAAGTGACGAGGACGAGCGAAGGTGATGACAACCCCCCCCCCCCAGTGCCCTGGGGGGCATTTTGTTATGGCTTCGCATCAGTATTCTGCATCATCTCTTCAGCCTTATTCACTTAGGGGGAACTGGCTACAATTAGCTGCCAGCGTTTAGAGGAGGAATCAAGCCCCAAACACAAGCCCATGGGAAATTAAACCTCAGGCAAATCCTTAAACCGCAAGTGAAACATTAACAGAGAATTTGCATTTTTATTGCACCTGAAAGAATGTCCTGCTTCCATTATCTCAGCAACACAGAGAGTTTTTATTATTGTTGGGCTGTCCTAGAGAAAAAAAACAATGGAATCTGTCTGGCAGAAGACAAATAAGAGCTCATTTACATGGTTGTGTTTACGGAGGTTACACACACACTCAGAAAGACAAGGCAAAAACTACTTGAGATGTAAATAGTGACTTCTCTTTTTTTTATGTCTTCATCCTCTAAACACACAAACACGCCAGATAAAACTTACAACAGGAGCTGACGCACCTGAAAATGTCTGTGCCTGACTTTCATAGCATTTTTTAAGCTTTGACTTGTGTTTATTAAAAAAAAAAAAAAAAAACATGATTTGTAACTGTAAGATGATGTGTTGAAAATATGTGCTGACAAGCTGTAAGTGTGTTCTGACAAGCCCTGAGCATGTTCTGACGGGCTGTAAATGTGTTGACATGCCCTGACCGTGCTCTGACGTGCCGTAAACATGCACTGTTGGGTTTTTTCCGTTCTCCCCCCAGGTGAACAGTATGTGCATGCGGTCTTCCCCGCGTGTGTCTCGCTCAGCACTGACCCCTGCTCACCTCAGCTCCCCCGTCCCAGAGACCCGTAAACTGCAACCCGTGCCCTTTGACCCAGAGGAGACCCTGGCTGGCCGGCGCAGGTGAGAAGTGTAGACCGGAGATTGGGCTTTGAGAGTCCTGTGACCAATGTGATCGATTGTGAAAGCTGTGGCGTTTAACCGTATGATTGTGATGAAAATGAAGAGAGCATTGATCTGAGGAAAGGTGAGCCGAACAGCACAGGTGAGCCCACACCTGTGTGACCGGCCTACTGTGAAGACATGTAACGACAGGGATGCTGAGCGGTCAGGCCCAGCCTCGCTGCCCAGCTGTGTGGGCACCCATGCTTCAGTATTATCGTCACATGAGTTCTCCAAGGTACTACTTATACCATAAAGTCCTGTGACATGACTCAACAAAGGTAGAAATTAAATAGCCAATTAGCGAAGGGCCTGGTGTGCCTGTACACATGAGAATGAGTGTGTGTGCGTGTTTCTGAATTTGTGTCTGCATGCCCATTTCTGAATATCAACGTGAGGGTGGGGGGAGAGATGGGGGGGAAGTGAGAAAGAGAGGGAGAGGGAGGCAGGCAGTCCACTGGCTCAGTGGGTAGAACATCAGACTGGGATGCAGAAGCCTCCCGCTTCAAATCACAGCCCAGCTGCCAGGTGTGTCCTTGAGCAACACACTCAAAAAACTGGCTCCCCAGGCGCCACATGCGGCTGCTTACTGCTCCCCCCAGGGGGGTGGGTAAATGCAGAGAACCAATATTGCTGTAACATATATGTGAAATGCTTTGGATAAGAGCATGTGCTAAATGAATAAATGTGTGTGTGTGTGTGTGTGTCTGGATATGAGCATGAAGTGTGCGTTTGTGTATATGTTTGGATATGAGGATGATGATTTGATGATTGTGTGTGTGTATATATTTGATTATGAGCATGCTGGCGTGTGTGTGTGGGGGTGCGCCCTCGTGCGCCCGTGCGTGTGGGCTGGCTTGTTATGTGTGATCTCATCAGTGAGCTGTCTGTTAGCATGCCTGTTTTCCCTGGAGGCTGGTGAGTTTATGCAACTCAGGAGCACAGAGGGGTATTCAGAGTGAGCAGGGGTGAGTGGACAGCAGCCCCGGTGTGGGCCTGAGTCCAGAGCCTGCAGCCTGCAGGTCCACCCTGCTCCACATACACAAGGACTCCTCCACTCAAAAGGCATGAATGACAGGCTGACACCTTTTATCATGAGTATGAACAAACATAGATTTTTTTCATACAGAAAAATATCCTCCCTTATGTGAGTGTCTATGATATAACATCTCGAAAGCTCAGCAACATTGTTTTGTAGTATTCATATTTGTGTGCGTTGCATCAACCTGTGTCATATTTCATTGCACAATGAATCACAGTGTGCCATGTTCAGCACACACTGCACTGTGCCATGTTTCAGCACACACTACACTGTCTCACCACCTGCACAAGAGGGCTCAGATGTCCATTTATTTGTACATGTGCAGTACAAACGTACACAAGGGCACACCAGCATGTGTGCTATACAAACATATGCATTTTCAGCCACACACACACACCAACATGCATGCATGCATGTTGCACAAATGCACACACATGCGAGCAATTTTACATATACACATAGATGGACATGCGGTGGGTGGACAGACACGTGTCCGTGCATGTGCGAATTGTCACAGGTCAGTCACTTCCTTATTTCATCACGTGCAGCTGAAACGCGCTGCCATTCTAACACCTGGTAGACTGACATGCTGTGACATTTTGCCACGGTGAGTGTGTGCTGCTGTCTGCTCTGACAGCAGGTGACACACACCAGACCATCGCTCACATTTGGTTATCTGTAATTTTATGGTTCCAGTGTTTATATACTGAAAAGCTGTGTTGAGAAACGCATCCAGAAAACAAAGATTACACAAAAAATTCCTTGTTTTATCTTTCCCCATTTCGACAGAAGTATTTTTAACTCGTTTTTCTTTTCCCACATCACCCTTCTACCTCTCTTTCCCTGCCTCTTTCCTCCCCCGCCTTTCCCCGAACTCTCTGCTCCTCCTTTCGTCTTTCCTCCCCTCTGTCTCCTGTATCACCTCCTCCTTCTCCTCCTGCAGGGAGTTCATCTCCAGCCTACAAGGCTTCAGCTCCTTTTACAGCACCCTGGGGGAGGCGCTGTGCCTCAGGGAGGCCCCTGCACTCAATGACTCCCTCTGCTGGAATGGGCACGAAATGACGGACAGGTGGGCGAGCGAGACTCCCATCTGTGTTAGACATGTTCAGGTCACAGCTGCAATGTTCAGCCTCACTGCATTAGGTTCATTGTCCTCTGTAAAACACCTATTTTAGGTATTTACTGTAAGCTTGACAACAGTAATGCAGAAATTGTTAGTTACCTAAGGTTAAAGCCTTGGCAAATCAAAGAAACACAACTGTTGGTCTTGCAATAATAATAATAATAATAATAATAATAATAATGTGAGAGCAGCGAACATCTATTTCAGGGTTATATATAACCTGGGATATAGGGGAGTTTAATTTTGGAATGTAATCCTTCCCAGCATCAGCCATAAGTACCACACCCTGCAAACCCTGTCTTCCTCCTTGAGAGAGGTGCCCCTGTGGCGAGGTCATCGGAGGATGGAGTTGGGGTAGAGGAGTGATTTACTGCCTCCCTGGGGGCAGTACAGAGGCACGAGCTGGGGTTAATTAGGAGCTGGGGGGTAGTGGTGAAACAGGGTAGGAAGGGAGGGTTAGATGGGTGAGGGTGAACCCCTTCTCCCCCCACCCCAGAAAGCTCTCAATGTCACCCGTAGCTGGGGAATCATAAGGTGGAGTATGTCTCTGCTGAGTTGTCAGTCTGGGTTGTACTCCTATCCACGTATCTCTTCTCTCCAACTCCGCTGTCTCAGCTCTTACGTTGGCTCGTGGTCTCACGTATCTGGCCACGTAACACATGAGCAGAACCGTCAGTCTCATCTGGCTTCACCTAAATGAAGCCCCTCTAACTTGTGCTTTATGTCTATTGACCAGTTGTTCTGCGCATATAGTTTATACGTTTGAGCAGCTGGGTGTTTTACCAAAGCAGTTCGTGGCACGTGCCAGAAACAGCTGTTCATGTGTTGTTTCTGTAAACATCCAGCCGTGTGAACTGGGTTACAGTGAAAAGCCGATCGCTCTGCAAGATGCTCTGGCTAAAACTGTGTACTAAGGTAATAACCGCACACACAGACTGAACTTCCTTGCCAGTATCCAGTGTTTATTTTCTCTCCCGTCCAGTTCTGTGTCGTTCTCGTCTGACTGACTTCTGAACGGTATCAGCATTTTGTTCTTAATCTGTTTAAACGAACTGGCCCTAAACTTCTCCAGCATTGCGACACTCCCACGTTTCAGTCACTGCTAGGTGCAGAGGACCGATTTATTTTTATTCCACGTGTCTGCGCACCACCACGTGCGGTAGATGTTACCCCACCGCAACCTGTTTTAGCCTTCAATTCAGAAGATGCTTAAAAGCGCTACAGTTCTTGAAAGGGGACCTTTCGTGTTAGATGCATAAATTAGCGATTTAGCTCGGCAGTCTGTGATTCACTGTTAAGGCAGGTAATAAATTAATTTTAATGTGTGCAACACAAGGGAAATTAAGGAATCACATGCAACAGAACCGTCCCTGTAGAAGCGACGAAAGGGAGGTGGGCAATTTAACAGCTTCTTGTGATATCTGGGAACAAGTCACTAAGTAATATTTCAGTGTAGGCTGGATCGGCGTTTCTCAGTGGCGATTCCTAGATTGCAGGAAAAAAAAAAAACAAACAACCACCTGTGCAAATTCAAGGTCGATACGCGCTACAGTTTAAAAGCAATTAAAACTTCTCGTGCACTGAACGCGCGCGACGCCGACAGTATTGTACTTCTCTTGCTGAGATTTAATAAACCGCATTAAACAAGACGGGGAGCCTTAGCGACGATGTGCTGAGGGAAGAAATTCAGATGGAGGTAGATGGACAAGGCTGTTTCCATTTACTTCTCTGTCACTTTCCTTTAATCCATATTCCTAACCCAACAGCTGTGATTGATTGCGTGTCTGTGTGCTATTAATGTGATAATTAACGTTAGGAGGTAGGGTGACATGAAGTAATACGAAGAATAAATAACTGAAGCATGTAAAGGGAGTAGCAAAGTTGGCTGGAGAATAATTATGTTTCCATGGAGCTGTGGAGTTCGGTGCTGGATTTGACTGGGGACAACAGGCAGTTGTCGCAGGTGATGGGTGCTGCCACTGTTTTTGGAACCTCGATCATGGCAGTCAGGGTGAATCGTGCTATGGTCAGTGGGAAGGGCTCTGCTCGGAATAGATGCTGTCTCTGTGAGAGTGAGTGCTGCCAGATGGGGAGAATTGCTCAACTTGGAGAAGGCACTTTCTATCAGAGTAGATGCAGGCCAGAGTCAGTGAGCAGTCCTCGGTGTAGATGCCCTTTATTTTTGAGTAGGAAGTGCATGACTCACAGTAAACACTGCGTTAGTCAAATCTGTAAATCTACTTTCAGAAGATGCATTTGAGCCCTGCCAGTGCATACTGAGTAATGCTTGTGAGTACTAGTGCCTTCAGAAGATGAATCTGAGTCCTGCCAATGAATACTGCGTACTGCCAGGCAGTGAGTACTGGTGGCTTTGTAAAATGAATCTGAGTCCTGCCCGCCAGTGAGTACTACTGAAAGTCAGAGTGCTTGGGGTTACAGCTAGCTCAAGTACTGCCTTGATCGTAGTGTCAGACATAGTTATCTTAGCACACCAGTCCCCTGCCTTGTACATAAGAGCTAATTATATTTTAATTGAGAATAATTAGCTGAAACAAGAGCCCCTAGGGCCCCGCAAGCTGGACGCTGTGTCTCGGTCACATGCTAATTATTACAGTGTCTAGGGGACAGCGGAAGAAATGTGCATACGGCACACATACACACACACACAGCACACCTTTCTTGCTCTCATTTTTGTATGTATATCCAACATCAGCACTACACAGGTTAAAACTTCCCAGTGCACTGTTTTTAACCCACTCAGTCGTCCAGCACTGTGTGCGTGCATGTGTGCTTTTGTATGTTGTGTGTGTGTGTGTGTGTATTACAAAATTTAATTTTTTTTTTTTTTAATATCATTAAATTATAGGTTCCTACCACTAGGTGGAAGTATAACTACAGATTAAATACAATCCTGCTCATTTAACTGTCCGAAGCTAGTGTAACAAGAGCGTTATATCAACATGACAGTGCTTCCTGATTTGGGGAGGAACTCATTCACACTAGGGGTTCAGAAATAATAATAATAATAATAATATTACATTTTATTTATAAGGGTGACTTTCCAGCACTCAAAGTTGCTGCACAGAAAAGAAACAACAACATAAAACACAAGAAACATCATAGTATTCAGATGTAATTCTTTAACATTCTTGTATCGAATTTTAATGAAAATGCACTCTAAACAGACAAGTCTTGAGGCAAGGTTTAAATGTGGCTACGCGGTCTGTTATGAATATAATCAGGGAGAGAATTCCAAGAAGGCTGTACACATTCCTTCATCTGTGACCCGTATAGCCGAGCTGATGTCTCTTCCTGTATCTGTCCATCTGTACCCCCCTGTGTGATATTTCAGGGTCTCTTCTCCAGGACCGAAACGAGTCCAGCAGAACAACCCCGAGCTCAAGAACAGGGCCCCTGAGCCGGTCATCAGTCAGATCATTGACAAACTGAAGCACATGAACCAGGTGAGGGCTCGCGTGAGCATGCGCACACACACACACACACACACACACACACACACACACTCCCCTTGCGTACACTCCCGCAGTTCCTGCAGACTTACAGCCTCTTGTGCTAAACCCATGCAGGTATCTGAACAATGCAGGTGTTTGTGATAGAGAATTCTCCCCGGATGTTTTTCAGGAAAGTAGCTGCATATAAATCTGAGAACAAGTACAGTTCAATACCCATCTCAGCACACTCCCCACCCCACCTCGCCACGTCTTTGATGTCACTGTGAGCCTCAGGTTACATCAGGCTGCCATTGTCCCCTCGATGCTGGAGGGGTGCTCTGTGTTCTTCTGATTATGTTCCCCCCAACCATCAGTGGTAAGAGACTTGACGGGGGAGTGCAGGAATCTCGAGTCACGACCTGACTCCCCACCCTGCCACACATTGGCTTTATCTGCAAAGATACCACAGTTGTGACCAGATTGGACCACATGGACAAACAAATGTTCTCTTACACTTAAAACAAGACTTTCTCGCTGACTCTGCGTGCTTCCCCAGCGTTTTGGTTGTTTTGGTGTTGTTCCGGCCCACATACTGGCACTTGTGGGCGTTCATGCTTTTCAGTTGCCTGTATGCCACCCCTGGAGAATTTGAATTTTCACACTCATCCATTTGAGAAAATAATGGCAAAAACAAACTGAAGTGTTTTAAAACAAACACACCTACCATTTATGTAAGGGAGAACAGCGTTTACAGGTAATTATATAATACAAGTGTCAACCATTCATACATTAAATGTAAAAAAAAGTTAACATTAATAATAGAAAACAATAAAGTGTCTGTCCTTTTTAAATTAAAAGTAAAGTCAGCTTGGACCTTGGAAGTAAATTTGTGTGCTGTTTGTACAAATAGGAATGTGGCATATATATTTATTTTTTTTTAGGCTGCAAAGGTATGAAGTGGTACAGTAAAAGAGTGTGAGCTGTTTGCTCAGATGTTATGCAAGGCTTTAAGTTCAGTCTGAGGAAGCTGATGTACTCCCAGATGACTAGCCTGTGTGTTCCATGGGCGTGCAGTTCTCAGCCATCGCTTGCAGATGCTGTCAGCTTTGGTGATCTTGA
This sequence comes from Chitala chitala, assembly GCA_025773905.1. NCBI lineage: Eukaryota > Metazoa > Chordata > Actinopteri > Osteoglossiformes > Notopteridae > Chitala > Chitala chitala. The sequence goes on from JABJVR010030333.1 coordinate 19,743, forward strand.
ACACTCAGAGTTTGAGGTGGCAGTTTGTGATGTCAGGGTTGCTTGTATTTGTAGGAAAGTTGGTTTGCCTTGATCTTTGAAGGTTAGATGACCAAAACATTCTGCTTAATACACTAATCAATGAGTTCTTCCTGCTCACGAATCATGAAGAGCTCAGAAAGAGTTACGACATTTGTTGTGTGTAGCTACCGAGAGAGATGGACAGAGACTGAGGGGAAAAAAAATAGAGAAGAGATAGGTCACCATCCTCTTCTCCCAAGTTGTTCAGCCCCTTGCCATTCCCTGTCTCAGCATTTAGCTGTGCATGACAGAATCCAGTGCTGCTGGTCCAAGCAGCAGGCACCCCCCCCACACACCCCAACCCCCATCTCTCCTCAAAACAACTTCCTGTCCTAATTAAATCCAGGACCTGGAAAAGTCTTGCAGGTGGGACAGGAAGATCTCCAGATGTAACCCAGAGAGCAGGCTCACTTCACTGTGTGTTCAAGCACAGTGTGTAGCCCAGAGTAGTGTGTTTATACGGGAATAGTCTCAGACACGGTCAGCAGCACGAGCCCTGGAGGTGTGACATGTCCTTCCAGTGTGAGAGGAGGGTTCTCACAGTGGACAGGAGCAAGCCTGTATGGTTCCATGTCATAAATATCCAAGATGTGTGTGTGATACACTCAGATCATGACTGTGAATACTGTGTGTGTGTATGTGTGTGTGTGACCACTCTGCATGTTCTCTGTTTAGTGTGGTTCTCAGTTGGTCACCATGCTGCTGAAGTTCTAAGACAAGTTTTCTTCTGCGGCCCAGATGGTTAAGGGGCGACCACCCTCATTACCCCTAGTGTGAAGGTCAGCTCCTCCCCAACCTCGACTCCAGCAGGAGACGAGCGGGGACAGCCTTTTTCCCATGTGCAGTTTGCAGCGGTGAGACAGGAGCTGGCCCAGGAGGTCAAAGGTCACATTTCCTGTTTATGGTTTCTTCTGGATCATTGACTCGCCTTCCTGCAAGGGTCCTGTGACCCTCATTTTCTTTTTCCTTTTTTTTTGTTTTCTTTTTCTCCCCCCGTTCCCCAAACCCATCTCACTGAGTTATGACTGATCTCTGTAGCTTAGTTATTCCATAACACCTCCGTTTCAAGTTTTTACAGATTTTCTGTCCTCCTGTCTAAATCAAGGGCTAACACTTTGCTAGATAACACTGTGATTAAGTGGTTTCATACAACTATTGTACCCTTCAGTATGGTGTGCAGCTGTATGTGTGAATGCCATTTGCATAAGCTGCAATACATACAAGCTATTGACAGAGAGGCTAACAGTCATAGAGGCTAATGATGTGTCAACAGCAGCTGACAGTCTTATAGATGTAACGTGGGACGCGGGCTGCGAGATGGTCCAAGCAGGCGCAAGGCAGGGCCATGCTGGAGTCACACCGCAGCTGCTGATCTGGTCATAAACCCAGCCAAATAAATGGGCACATTCACAACATGCATGCCTCACATTCGCATGTGATTACAGCTGACAGCTAACGGCTTTTGACAAATGTGTTCTTTCCTCAGTTTAATCTCTGCCATGAACATTAAAGCCTTTTTTCTTTTTTTTTTTGCTTTTCTTTTTGTATTGATTGTATCATTTCTAAAAGCAAAGCCAGATTTGGAGATGAAGACAACAGTAAAAACTTTAATTAAAAGCAGTCCGTCAGGCAGAAACAGCGAGGCCTGCACTCACAGATTGGTTTATATGGTGAAGGATTCTTGTTCCGTCTTTTACATTTGTGTGAAGCATCAGGAATTAAAGGAAATTGCTGTCAGTGTCTGCACTATGAGGCATGTGTACCTTAGCGTGTCTGACTTTAGCAAAGCTCGGGTGTAGGGGATAAGAATGGTGTGTGTCACCCTCCCCCCCACACACAATTCCTGGGGGCCAAGCTCAGCTCCAGGGCATTTCTGTCAGCCTGTGTTCGGGTTGGTCCGCTGCTGCTTGGAATTCCATGACTCATCCAACGGATATGCAGCCTGCCCCTCCACCACACACACATGCACGCACACATATAGACACACACACACACACACACACACACACGCTCTCTCTCTCTCTCGCCAGCTACAGGTACAAGCCACAGTCACGTGTGCTCACACACACTAAACTACACAGATACTCACTTGCATGAGGACGCAGTTATGTAGACGTGTCAGAATATTTATACGCATACTCTCGTACTGACATGCGTTTCTGCACTCTCTGTGCTGACGCATTAGCACGTGTACGGTTTTTACCTGCCTGTGGAAGGTGTTTGTGGAGCTCCTTGTAACGCCTTCCCTGTACTTCACCCTTGAGATGGCAGCTCAGGGACAAAGTCTCAGTGGCTTATGACTTACGGTTAACCTTCGTCATCATCCTTTTCTTGATGTTCAGACTCTGCTGTCCGTTACGGCCACAGACACAGCCTCTGAGAGCCAAGGAACCAGCATGAACATTGTGTTTCCTGTCTCCTTTGTCTCACAGTGTCTTTCAGTCTTATTTTTTGTTTTTGTTGGGTGACTGTCCAGAGCAGATCGAGATGTTAAGGAAACTCAGTGCTGCCAAGAAACATTATAACCATTAAACGAGATAGTCATCACAGCTGGGGGCCAGGCTGAGGGCTGTCCATGAAGTTAGCTGGAGATTAGCTGTGCTTCCCACACACTAGGTGGCGCTGTTTGGAACTGCTTCTGTTACATTTTGAATATGCTGTTTTTACCCCTTTTGGCGAAGGTTGTTCATTATTCTGATTGAGACAGAATGTTGCCATGGAATATATTTTATTAGTGCATCTTGTGTTTCCATGTGTACAATAAATAATCACTCTCAAAAAATGCCGGTTAGATGTGTTTATTAGTTCAGGCAGGGACTATGTATAGACTGAGATGTTTTGCTTCTCAGTGAGTGTTTTTTACGAGGCCATCTGAACTCAATTTGCTACCTAACAAACAACCAAATAAGTGGTAGCACAGGCAGATGTACGTGCAGAGCCGCGATGTTGAAGAACACGGGAATGTAAAACAATTAGGCGGAAAAAAGGAGTGGGGCTGCACAGGATGGCACCTGGCACACTGAGGCTTGGTAGGCCCCTGGTAGGTCCCTGTTTTTCACAGGTGTCGTGATCAGTGCCTGAAATCCATAAAGTGGAATTTCTGCCATGGGGTCAGACTTCTCATAGACGCCCGTCTCCTTACGTGAAGTAGTTAACCGTTATGTACACAACTGACTTTGTAAACTAGCTTTCTTTCCACCTGTGCACTTTCACTGGAATGCATTCCAGGTCAGTTAGGTTTTCTTCTCAAAACTGCATGTAGACCAAATTAAAACCTCACTAACATAGGCCTGCAGTTAACCTGGACACTCTGTGTTTCTGATGCTGACTGTCACATCTCCCGTTCTGTTTACAGCTGCATACTGGGACACGTTGGAGGCGGAGCTGAGGCCCTGGTGTTCAGCTTTAGGTTTCAGAGCTCAGACTGGTCCCATTGCTCTTGCCACACAGCCTGTCAGCTGTGGAGCTCTCCTGCTGTGGTCCCGCAAAGGGTGGTTCCGAAACACCGGTCTAGCAGTTAATGTAAACAGCACACACGGTCTCCCACGTAGTGTTAAGCAAAAATAGACAGTTTGTTGCACTTTCCCTGCACCAAAGCACCTCTGCTGTGCAGGTGTGGTCGTCAGCTGCAGCTTGATTGCAGGTCTTTCTTGTCTGCTTACTGTACGTGACGGCCACTCTCCTGGTTCAATGATCAAAGTGTGCATGTGTGTGAACAATGTCAGGGGTGTTTTTTGGGAAGTGGTGTATGTAGTACAGTTTATCCTGGGGACACTTGAGGCTGTCTTCTTGATGAAGGTCTCCCTACACGGTCGTGCTCATGCAAACATGGCAGCTACACGTGCTGCTGTAACGGTGAGAATAAAAGCCTGTAAAGAGGGAGAACTCTTGTGTCAGACATTGTCCTTCACCTCCTCCAGCTACTGCGGCGGGTCACCATGCCCACGAGGAGGTGGCGGGCACGGCCAGGAGGGGGCGCTGCTGTGAGAGGTGGGGATGCACGTGGCAAGGAAGAGGAGGAAGGGGCGTCTGAAAGTGGAGACTGTGATGATGAGGATGACTGCGTTGACGCCTCAGGGATGGGCCCTGTGCTACGCCAGAAACGTCTGCGTATTTTTGCAGGTCAGTTAACAGTCATGTACCAGTAAGCTGTACTCCAGCAGATCTGAGGAAACTTTGTGTCTGTATGTGCCACCAGTAACTACTGTGTTTTAATATGCTTAACTGGATTAACTTCGCCTAGCTAACAAGATATTTTTGTGCCATACCTGGGTACACCTGACCAAACCAGGCCTGAGATATGTATAGACGTTCACATCCATTAAAATCCATTAAAACATGCCAGCCTACTAAAGAAACTGCAATAAAATTAACGATCAGTCAATAAACTGAGTCATATCTATTTTTGGCATCATAATGTATGTTATAATTTTGCATTTATAGAGGCCGAAAAAGGTTATACTGTATTAAAATGAAAAATCTGCAGTCGGGGTTGTGAATTCCCACACACCGATATGACAAAGTGTGAGAGTTATTTCTGAGATTAGCAAATGTAAATTTTAGGTAAGTTTAACATCTGTGGTGTACCATGGCTGAAGGCGTTTTAGTGCTGACGCACTCTTCCGTCACTGGATTAGGAAGTGACAGCCTGCTTCCTGCAAAGAGCTGATGGTTTAACTTCTTTGACATCATCTTCAAGGCCTAAAAGTGAGACCAAGATAAAAAAGGAAAATATATATATCAGACAGGAGAAGGAGCAGAGGTGAGAGTGTGTCCTCCACACAGAACCGGCCCAGCTGAGCCGACAGCGGTGCTCTGAGGCTTGGGCCTGGTCCGGCTCTGTGGGTGGGGTTCAGCTGTCGGCCACGTGTGCAGTATATGGCTCCCCACCCGCATGCTCAGATATTACCTGCTCTAACAAAATGTTTGTAAATAAAACTGAAAAGAAATGGATTGGATGCTCAGTCTGTACCATTCCTGTCTCAGTGGTGCTGGATCTCAGGTAGTACAGAGTACTGTCTGTCTGCTGGCTGAAAATGCCCCGAGGACAGTGGGCATCTCAGTAACGTTGGTAATTCATTCAGTGCACATGACTTTATGACATCTGAAAAACGTATGGGAAATTTGGGTGATTAAAGTATATACAGAACAGGTATACTGTGTTTTTAACATGATAAATTGTAGTAAGTTTTGAAACAAATGCTTCTAACTTCAATGCTAATTTACCAATAAGTGAATTGTTATCGATTTATGCTATAAAATAATTAACATGGATACACCGGCAAGTGTGCTGTGACTGATGGCCAGTAAATGTAGAGCGATGGAGAACTCTGCAAGGTTTTAATGCATATGAACGTTTAACATGGCATCAGTCAAAGATATCACCTTACCCAAAGATATCACCTTACCCAAAGATATCACATTAGTCCTTACTTAAGCCATGTTACCAGTTACATGCCCTAGTGTTCATGCTGTTTTGAACACTACAAAGTGCTTTTTTAAACCTGTTTCAGTAAAAAAAAAAAAAAAAGCTTGGAAACAATGCAGTGATAACATGGGTGGTCTGAATGGTGCAGACATTATGACGTTTGTGTAGCTTTAGGACACCTGCAATTTCTTTAGAAAAATGTGATGTTTTTACATTTCATGGTTGTTCAGGTCCGACATTATTGTGACCCCCACTGCACCTGTAAGGTCACGACATAGGGAAGCTCTTTGGTCACAAAGGTGCCTCTGAGATTTCGGCTAACAGCTCAAAAGTGTAAATTAAGGTTTTAGCTAATTAGACAAATCCTCTTGTATTTTAAAATGTGCAGATTATGGCAGGCAAGTGCTTTTGACCCCTCAGTAGTGCCCAGCCCATTACACACACACACACACAAATACACATATTAATGTGCTAGATTAATCAGTTATTTCTGTCAGATATAGGTATTTCTAAACTGTTTGTTCTCTCACATAATTCTCATGAAGTTGAATAATTGGACGATTTTGTCACTCTAATAATACAGCAGCCCATAGCTGGATGATGCTAGCTGGTGCGTGGGTAACCCAAGGTGTGTGAGCCATGGTGTTGATATTGGCATGGGCCAGCTGCCTGTCATCAGGGGTGACTCCTGGACCACAATCCAGATGCTCCAGCTAATGACTGGGAAGTTGGATGAAGTTGATTTTCACCCTTGTATCTAACTGATCAGTAGGGTCTACCTCGTGTGCACATTCCATGAATGTTCCTGATGCCGGTCAGCCGGTGCATGTTCCTGATAGGCCGGCCAGCCAGTGCATGTTCCTGATAGGCCGGCCAGCCAGTGCATGTTCCTGGAACTCCCATCCTTTTCCATTCCTCAGAAAAAGAACCAAGACTGAGGGTTAAAAGTCACACAGGGAGTGGCGGTTTAATGGCTGCTGGATTCCTTTCAGGGCCTGTGGCCGCTGCCACACAGATCTCTTTATGGCGATTTTATTTCACAGGGTTGAATGTTTCAATTTACAACAGAAGACAGTCTCTTCTTACACTCAATCCTCTTGGTATGAAACACTGAGCACTTTACGTACTCGCTATTCTTGGAGAATGAAGCCCCGTGTACGTTTGTCATTAAATCAAACCTAAATGGTTTTATTTTAAAATAACATTTTGGCAGAAGTAATTCTTGCTCTTAGTGACTAATTAATTAAATCTTTTTCCTTTGCTTTGGTGTGTGTGTCATGGTGAAAGAATCAGTCCCCATATTATAATACATGAATGTAAATTATTTAGGAAGACACTGTTGCAAGAACACCTAACTTGGGTAAGATCTCCTGGGAATGTGTTGCAGGGGGATTTTTCATTGGGAATGGCATGTTTTAAACAAATACAAAACAACAAATGCCCTTATCTGTTTCTAGGCAGGACCGTCCAACATACTCTGTAGTCGCTGACCTCCAGGTGAACTGCCATTCGGACCCCACCTGTATATGGGGACCCAGTGGGTTCGGCTGTCAGAGATGGGTTAAAGCAAGGTTATTGGTGTGTGTGTGTGTGCTTGCGTGCGTGTGTGCCTTTCTAACAGTACACAGGCACACAGGGTACGGTAACTGGTATCTAATTAGTTGTCCCAGTCATAATCAGCTAACTTGCTCTGCTTTGAGTGAGCTTGTCTGTGTGACAGAGAAGTGGCGTATGCCTACAACTACCGTGCAAGTTTGGGCACAAGGTGAGGTCAGTGGTTAGGGTTGCTCTGGCTGTGCCAGGGCCCAGTTAATCATCTGCTTGTCACTTTGGTTGGTTAATGTCTTATTGCTCATGGTGCTGTCATGGCAGACCACTGCTCTCTCCTGGTTTCACTCTCTTACTTCTTCCCTTTCTAGGGTTTTCCCCTGTGAAACAGCAGCTGTAAATATGCTTACTTGGAAACACAATTAGGTATCTCTGACACTTGCTTCTGTTGTGACACGTATACATAGATACACAGTCTCACAAACACACACACAGTCTCACAAACACACAGACTCAGGCTCACACACACACACACGCAGCCACCATTCAGCTTTAATCTGAAATGTGTGCTAATGAAACTGTTAGCAGTCAGCGTGGGGAAGTCGTAAATCAATTTGCTCGCACAAGAATCGATTCGCACGCAAGTGGAGCGACGCCTTGGGCTCAGCTATTCATCTTAGCTGGTTTCTCCGCCCCGTGCTCACGGTCCGGCTCGGGATCCCATCCGGCACACGGCACGACTTGCTCACATGAGGCCTAGCCAAGCACTGCTGTTATGGCCTCTGTAGTCACTCTTATCAGCTGCATTTGTTTTTGAAGATACAACTTCCTTAACTGTTATCCAGGTGAGGGGTTTGTGGAGGCTTGTGGGATCCTGACATTTGAGCATCCCAAGATTTTTACATTCTCCTGCCGTGGACAGCGTTCTCCTTTCAAACCTGGCTGTCCCGCTGCGTGTGAGCTTTATCTCTGCCAGTCAGCCCTTCTTTACACCCTCTTACCTTCTGCCATCCAGCCAAATCCATCACCTGAGGGTAAGACATTGGCTATTGACAACCACGGTGTCCTCTTTGGCCTGTGGTTTTTCCCCTGGAGACTGTTTATTGTATCCACGATAATTTGATTGATGTACTGGATGTAAATATGAAGACGACCAATTTTTGTTCATTTGGACCCTCCTCCCATAACACACAGGTCGTGTTGTTCTGCACCAACCTCTTTATCCCAAAGTTAGACATGGCATCACTTTTTGTCGCCTGGATCCTTGTCCAAAATTCTGGGAGTACGGGAGGGAACACCCAGAACATGCATGTTGTAGGTTACAGTATATTTGTGTTTTGCTGTCTGTACATGTTTCTAAGAAATGTGTGTGGCTGTTTCATGCTTTTTGTGCCTCTTAACTGTCCAAGTGTTAAACCCCCAGAATTAATTCAAACTGCCTAAACAGAGACTGTCCTCTGGAATTCTAATAAACTAACCACGTTTCAAACAGAACTACTATAAATAGAATTAATTAAAATCTTGCCTTAGCTAGTGTGTCCACTTTTACTGTTAAAGAGCTGTAGAAATGATTTGTGCCATTTTGTAAAGCATGGCTTGGGATTTTAAAAGGTTACAGAAAACAATTAGGTGTTATAGCTGAAGGGCCATAAATAAATTCAATTCAATTCAAATCAATTTAAAAAACTAGGGGCAATTCAAGGCACAAAGAGCAGTTTACACAGAGTAGCATAACAAAGAAATAAGTAATAATACTTACAAAGGAAAAATAAGGAATAAATCTAAGGGGATGAGATAGGTAAAATATTTAATATGACAATGAATGAATGAGTTACACATGACGTAACAGATGAGTTGGTGACAACCAAAAAACAGGTATGAGTATTGTGTACAGTATACACAATATTGTACAGTATTTACATATTTTACAGTTTTACATTAAATGATCTATACATAAAGTGCAACTGAATAAAAGTCCGTGAGTACTGAGCTTTTAGTGATCTTTACAAAATAAAAAATGGGCCTGTGTCATTGTGGACCCAAACTGAAAATCTGACAGTAAAGTCTCGGCACATGGAAATGTGAGTGTACATGTGCACACACACACACACACCTCGCGTCTGGCTGTGTTGCGTTGCCTGGCTCAGCACAGCCGTAAGGAGACACGTGAAACAGGCTAATGAGTGTGTGTCTGCAGTGTGTGTGTCTGCAGTGTGTGTGTCTGCAGTGTGCTGCCAGCTCCATCGGTGGCCGCTCAGTGCAGTACTCGTCTACCAACCAGCAGCTATCTGACCTCTCACCTTGGCTGTAACCCAAGTCGACGGCGCCCTGAAAATGCTGGCCAGAGAGACTGTCCTGGTGGTGTGCTTTGGAGAATAATGGCTGTAAACGGATAGCGGGGGGAGGGGTGCAGATCAGGAAGCCCTTCTCCAACTGAGTGTCAAGGAGTTCCACGTCAGCCCCATTAATCACGAAGGGCTCCGCCGTTCTCTTATTGGCCTGCAGGCATCAAGACATCCATCTTTAATCATGTGTGCCTGTGGAATGCCTGAGGAAAGGTGAGTGGGTGTGGCCAGGCCTCATTCCTCTGGCTTCACCTCACTCCTCTCCCACACACACACACACAGACTGGTGGACAAATGATCTGCATGTCCACGCCTATCCCCACTCACACCCACTGCTCTCACACGTCCTTTACCTGTCTCATACACCTACAGTCATTTGTTGGATAAGCCGTTCTTTGTGTGTCTCCCGCTCTCACAGGTGTTCGGTACCTGGCTTGCAGACAGAAAGGTGTCCCTTACCTGTGTGCCGCTCGCTTGCGCTGTTTCACACCAAGCACAGCAGGGTCCTTTTTACTGGTTTAACCTCACAAGTTAAAAAGGCCACATTTTGTTGTGTCCGTTGGCTTGATTTCAAACACGTTACTTTTTTGAGGTTTCTCATTCACAAGAGGCGTGACTGGGTTCAGGAGAGAACAGAACCCTTTCATTACACAAAGGGAATCTTTCCCCTTCTCGGTTTTGGTTTTTTGGGAGTCACTTTTAGGGAAATGGGTGTCCTCTAAGCATCCGGTTTCCAGGCTTTTAGTTTCTTACTTCACCATACCAACCATACCAGACCTCCCAAAGGCTCAGTCCAATTCATCCTGTGTCTGCTTCTCTCTCACACACACACACACACACACACACACACACACATTTATACAGTGCTTGATCTGAGTTTGACCGGCTCTGGATTTAAAAGCCCGTGTTAGTTTACACTCCTCTTTACTTTGCTTGAGGAGGACACTTGAGGTTCTGTTGTGATTACAAAATTGTTCATAAAATGTCAGACTCCAGACCCCCTGGTGGAAAGGGGCAAAAGACACGTCTGATCCTCCTGACCTGGGCTCAGTGTGTGCTGTTACAGTAAAACATTCAGGGACTGAGCTCTCGGTCTCTCCTCTTTTTTCTGCACTTGTTCTAGAGTGTGAGTAACAGACCCTGTGGGCAACATGGAACCCCCTTCTCAGCTCCCACCTCCTCGGCCTGAATGGGGAGACGCTCAGAGGCGAAGCTGAGATCTCCACCTGATCAGCCGGGTCACAGCCGGGAGGGCAGGGACTCTGGTTCAGAAAGCCTCGAGTGTGGAGCTGATTATCTGACTCCAGTTGCTTCCTGTCCACACATACACACATGTTGAATGATTGCAGCCTTTAAAAGGTCTGCATTATGTCTGAAGCAAAAAATACGATGTTCAAGTTTTAGGAGGGCATTAGTCTTGCGCCCTTGAGCCTGAAGCAGAGCCTGAATTGTTACATTAACTGCATGCAGCTGTGGAAGGAAAGTCATATGGGAAAGTGTTAGTCAGTTAGAATCAAGTGTAAGTTTGTCATAGATTGGTGTCATGTGACTTGAGTTTACACCACAGTTCTTCCTGCATATGGTGGGGCTCTAGTTTGAGCTGGGGAGTGGAGGGGTCCATGTTGGGCCAGTGTTTCGGTTGTGCCCTCTCTTGCGAGTCCACATTTGTTTTTAAAATTTATCCTGGCATGGGCCCCCCCCCCGGTCCTGTCCTCTCCACCCCCCACTCATGCTCAGCAGTAGCATGAACATGAAGCAGACAGCTGGGAGGCTGGAGGAAATGCCTGTGTGGGTGTGCTGCGGGGAGAGATGGAGGGCAGGTGACCGTGGAGATGAATGTTTCAGAGAGGGGCTGGGTCCGGCGGCCCGCACCGAGGAATTCACAGGGCACGGCCCCTGAGCCTTATTTAAGTATTTGGGCGTGGCATTCGTCAGGGAGGCAGAGGTGTCTGCGCAATCTCACTCTGTCTGCCCACACCAGCTTTTAGGAGTGGGGGTGAACCACATGTGTGTGACCTTGTGCACTCTCACTCTTTCTTTCTTCCTCTGTCTTCCCTGTGCACATGCGTACACACGCAAGACATACATGGGTGAGCGTGGAGTCTCCTGAGCACAGATGTGGGTTTCATCCACATGGTCCCGGTGTGGAGTAATGTCCGGTCTTATCTGAAGGAATGCAGCCTGCCTTGTGCAGTAGGTGTGTAACAGCAGTACAGGGTCATGGGAGTCAGCCAGAAAGGACACATTGTTTGTGATTCTTGTGTTTTCCATAAAGTCAGTCTCTCTCTCTCTCTCTCTCTCTCCCCCCCTCCTCCTGTCAGACCTTGCAGATGACCTGGCCATGGATGACCTTTTCTTCCACGAGCACTTGCTGACCACCGGCATTGCTGTAGATGGAGAAGGTGATTCATCGGTGTCGGGCTGTGTAGAGGGGCTGAAAGGCCTGGGATGGACTGTCCCAGGGGCTATGGTGGTGTCTGTGCTCACCATCCAGCTTGGACATCCCTAATTGCAATATCCACACCCCCCCCACACACACACACACACACACACACACACACACACACGCATCTTTGGAGCAAATACCATGTCTCAGCTCAGCCAGCAATACACCAGTCTGGCCGCTCCCCACCTCCTGGACCTTCTCCTATGACTTAGGTGGACACAGGTCAGAACAGGCCCTGGGACAGCCCACCAAGACAGTAACTTCCTCCCAACCCTGAAGGGCTTAGGATCACTGAGAGTGTTGACTTGATTGAAAACTCTAATTTTTAATGCCCATTTGACACATTCATCTTGTAAATAAGCATCCCAGCTGCATCCTCAGGCCTCAGTTGTGCTGTCCAGCAGGCCCTGACCACTCTGGGGAGTCCTTGTGGGACTGTGATAGAGGACCTCCATGCTCAATGCTCCTACTCCTGTTACGTCAGGTACGTTGCGCAGACCATTAGCGGTCATGGGATAAAACCACAACTCAATCACACCACAAGACAAGGAGCATTTCTGGGATCTCTAACAACCCTGACAATTTATGTCTCATCTGTACACGTGCTCTGAGTAGGCCATTTTTTATTGTCTTTCTAGCATTTCCTAATGGCTGCTTAGGTGACTTAAGGTATCTTGGGAGTGTTAGATTCCAAGAACAATCCCCTTTCCAACAAATCCTGCAAACAACCATCATCATACCTTGCCAGTCTGAATTTTGTCACTGTGCTGCCATAGCAACTGCATCCAGAATATGGAGTGTGGTTTTACAAAGGACCTGGTCTGGCTGAATCACTTTAAGCATCTTGTTTGTTGGGCTTCCTAGTGTCCTGCAGGGACTCTGATGTCATCAGACGTTTGCTGTGCTTCTTAACAATATGCTGATGTGATAACTGGAGGAGCCCTTCCTTACTTACGTGTGTAGGTAGCCATCCTCCTCAGGTAGTTTAAAGAGTTAATGGAAGGGTGGCGCGGGTGAGGTGTGGGTTGTAAGCATTCAGCACGTACTACTGTTGACTTCAAACATAACCAGTTCGTGTTCCTTCCTGTGGGCTTTAAACCTCTAACGTGGAAGTCAGATGTTCCTCGTGACACAGCTTAAGCTTCTCCTGAGTACCTTCTGACAGGTATTGTCCATGCTTTCTCCCTGTGCAAAACATAGAAAAACATGTAGTTCGTCTCTGTCCCAATATTAACTAGTTTTTCTTCCTAACTGGTGTGATGGGGGTTTCAGACAAGGCTCTGTAATTGTGCTCATTGGAATAACTGACAAAAACTTTTTTTTTTTTGCCATGATTGGAGCCAAGTTCTCCACACAGCTGGTCTGCAGCTGAATTCTCCAAGTCCTGGAGCTAAGTGAAAGCCTATTCTTCTGGGTTGACTTTGTGGTCTCAGTCTAAACTGTCTTTTGTCTGTGACTGTTGTCCTTGGAAAGCAGTAGCCTTCTGTGTACCAAAACCAGAACTTAGTTTTGGTACACTTGGTGGTGTGTCAGCTGACTGTGTGACTGTAACACAACTGGACACTTCAACATCTCCAGGTGGCTCTCAGAGCTCTGGCAGCAAATATGATAACACAGAAAATGTGTCAACAAAACCCTTTAATGGGAAATAAGCTTTTATTCTTTTTTATTATTATTATTATTATTGTTATTATTATTATTATTGTGGACATGGAAAGTGTACTGTGTTTTCAAATAAAACAAAGTAACAAACAGCTTTACCTTACTGCTTATACGTGCTGTTGTCAATGTTTGACTGAAAAAGCATCTTCACGAACTCAGTCATGCAATGGCTGATTAATTTGTAAATATGCCCATGTGATGGTGATGAAGAGGCTGAAAGAGGAAGGCTAGGTGTTCTGTATAGGCTGTACTTGTGTCTCTGGTTTTTATTTTGCTTTCTTCTATAATATGCTTCATTTTTTTATAAACGCACAAAACCCTTGAAAAGATGAGAAAGGTCATTTTACCCCTAACCTCAGCCTTTTTTCAGCTACTCTGTTCCTTTTTAAAACTTTGAATTCAAGGTTGTGGGTTGTGAATGTATGTCCTTTATTCCAGTAATCATGTATAATCTGCTGCCATGTAAGGTCTCATCTTTTACCAGCAGAGGGCGCAAATTCATACAAAGACGGATGACACTCCCACATGCCACTCTGGATTCCATTTCTACGGTGCATTCTTTGACTGACCAGGGTGGCTGGTGTTCACACACACACACACACACACTACTGGATTATCCCCACTTACTGACACCACTTCCAGTTCCTCTTGTCATCAGGCTGCCTGAACCATGTCCTCGTCAGTCACCTGACCGCTTCACTTCACAGAGCTGTGTTTATAACCATGGAGCCTGTTTGTGCTGTCACTTTCGTGCTCTGATTTAACGCCCCTAACCCCAGTTTTGGGGGGTACAGCTGTGCCCTTCTGTCCACAGATATGGAAGAGCCAAACCCCCACCTGGCTAAGGAGACTCATCTTATCAGTCTAGCAAGGAACCAGCCCCCAATGCAGCCCATCAGACACACACTGGATGCTAACAGCGCTAGACTGACGGGGGTGGGTTGGGAGGAGCAGAAAAACTCCTTTTGAAATGCGTGAAAGCCAGATGTTGTCATAGCATAGTGCTGGATCGACAACAGGGAGAACTTACTTCAAACATGGGTGGGTTGGTGGAATTTAGGACCTGGGGGTGGGTGAGCACAGGGGGTGTTGATTGAGGTCAGGAACAGCAGGGAAGATGATAAGACCCCAGAAATCCGCAGGGCCACATTATTCAGCTCGTTAGAATTTACCACGGGAATAATCCTTCAGGGCAGCATAGGTGAGCACAGTTCCACTGAGGTGTGTGTGTGCACTTCAAAAGTGGTAAAACACAGCAACAGAAGTTCAGACCTTGCATTTAAACCTACTTTACTATTTAAACCTTCCCCATTGAGTATCAGCTGCATAAGGAAGGCATATTTCAAAAGCAACAGCTGGACAAAGAGCGAACGTGTGTCCTCAGGAGGAGGGAACGCTGCTTGGATAATATATTGTGTTTTGCTCTTTCATCAGACAGGCTCTGCAGTTTTTAAGGATGGTGCTCAATTAATATGTACAAGGTCAAATGCCATAAATACCTCAAAACCAGCTGCTACAGCTGAAGTGCAGTTGAGGGATAGTTTGCACACTTGTTCTTTAATATGCAATTAGTCTTTTTTTCATATCTGAGGAATTGTAATCTTGGATTTTATTGAACATCTACAAAAACAAAATACCTCTATTTAGTCTTTTTTTTTTTTTTTTTTTTTTTTTTTTTTTATTATTTAATTTTTTTTTTGCAAATTAAAAAGTATTGATACAAAAATTTTTTTTTGTTTAAATATTTGGTGTG
>JABJVR010030402.1:0-31874 GCA_025773905.1 Chitala chitala
AATTAAGGCAGTTCTGAAGGCAAAAGGGGGTCCAACCCAGTATTAGCAAGGTGTACCTAATAAAGTGGCCAGTGAGTATATGTGATTTAGGTGAGCTGCATGTTCTATGGTGACTGACGGCCCTGTGCTCAAAAGGAATGTTTGACCTTGTGAGCTCTGTTGCTTGGGACATTCTTCAAGAGCCCTGAAAGTCAAGTTGGATATGTGGGTTGAAATTAATATCTTACAGCCAATAAAAGTACATTGAAAAAGTTCTAATAACAAAATCAGTACAACATTTATTATGCCTGTTAAAAGAAAAACAGTGTTCTGTGTCTGTCTTCTGTCGCGTTGTGTATGTTTTTAAGAGCCATATTAATGACATTCTCAGTTCCAGGAAGTTGGTATGTGGTGAGTACCTGGTCCTGAGCAATGCAATGAGGAGATGTTGACCAGATGCACCACGGGTGAAGTCATATGACTTAAGAGAGGGGAGAGGTGCTGACCGTAGTCCCAGCCCACTACTTGTGTCTTGTGATGGTAAACCCACAGATATAGTGACATCACACATCTGGGTGTGGCCTTCTCTTGGCTGCTGCTGTAGAATTATTCAGAAAGAAAAAACAAGCAATACATTTTGTATATGTATGACAAAGGCTGACATCAGCTTACAGGTACACCACAATGAACTTAACATACTACGTGCTTCATTTATAGCATCCACTGGGACAACCTGCATGATTTTTCCATTTTCACTGGCATATGTGTTCACACAGAAGCGTAAACTCAGTCTGATGGCAGGAACACAACAGAGTAGCAAAAGTCTTCCAGCTCCAGACCTCCCTGCAGCTTTGCAGCAATAACAGTCAACCGACAGATGCCAGATGACTTTGCGGAGGGGCTGCAGAAAGTAAGTCTTTAATCAACACTAACAAAGCTCAACGATTATGGCTGTTATGAGAATTATTTTGTATTTTTCAAGTTTCAGTCATTACACTTCAATCGCCCGATCTTCAGAGCCAGCATCACTAACGAGATGAATATTGATGATCTTGGGCAAAGCTGGGGATGAGCCCAGTAACCTCAGATATAGTTTTGTCTTGTGAATATTAAGCACTCACAAACGGTATGCCACTCTGCACAAACGGTGTGCCACTCGGTACAAACGGTATGCCACTCTGCACAAACGGTGTGCCACTCGGTACAAACGGTGTGCCACTCTGCACAAACGGTGTGCCACTCGGTACAAACGGTGTGCCACTCGGTACAAATAAATGACCAATGGAAGTACATTATAATGAAACAGGACACATTTGCCAGCCTGGTACATTATGTCAGCATAATTTTTCTGCAAGGTTTGATTTACCATTTCTGAAAAGGACGTCCCACTTTCACATTAAGTGTACTTGTCATATATGTATGAGACTCACATCTAATTTTTGTAATCTACAGTGTTACAAGTGTTCTTCCTATATATAAATTTTGCTGTATTGAGAAATGATGTGCCACAGGTGTTGACAGTGAAGTTATGGTTACACGAAATTGTAGGTGGTTTGCAGAACACCCCCTTTCCCAGGAAGTGAATGCAGGTGCATTCCTTTAAATTGTGATTTAGTGTTCTAGAATAATCTTTTCAATATATTTTGGATGGCATGGTCAGCAACTAATACAAAACGATTGTATTTAAAAGCGCTGTGCCTGTGTATCTGTTTTGTACGATTGACTCAATGTAAATGTGGAGGCAAAATCACACCACAAGATGTACAACGAGAAGTAGAATGAAGTGACAATGATATTGTTTGTGATTACAGCAATTTAGTGTAAATCTGTGAGTTTTAAACTTGCCTTGAAACTTTAAATTTGAAGTTTTACAACACTTCAACAAGCTTCAGGCACCTGCTCAGCTTTGAAGTGTAGTGTATTTCAAAATATACACACTTGTCAGCAAACCACTCTTTACTGCACATTACAGAAAGCCACCAAAGAAATTTCCATAATCATTACAGTTCAGCAATTAAATTCAGCCTTTAGCAACAGTACTGCTCAAACTCCCTCATGATAATGTGAGTTTGAGTAATGATTATTGCCTCAGTGTCAGCTGGATACTGGCTGGACTATTCTTGGGAAGCAGGGCCCTTCAGCTTGGGCAGTGACAAAGACATCTCTGCTACCCCTCAGAGATGTATCAGGCCCCTGGGGACGGTGGCTCTGCTGCCTGAGCTGACAGGCCCTGACAAGCACAGTCAGGCAGAGCACTGTCCTTCTGGGGCTCTGT
Organism: Chitala chitala; assembly: GCA_025773905.1. Classification (NCBI taxonomy): domain Eukaryota; kingdom Metazoa; phylum Chordata; class Actinopteri; order Osteoglossiformes; family Notopteridae; genus Chitala; species Chitala chitala. Next base: position 2,255 of record JABJVR010030402.1, read on the forward strand.
GGCTGAATATGCAAAGTTGTCTTTGTTCCCTGGTTTTCTCCAGGTACTTATTAAGTGCAGAGTCCCCCTGGGACTCATGGGTGGTGCTATGGTGGGGACTCTCAGGAAACATCACCATTAAGATGGGGGTGCCTTCTGCTACCTCCTTGGTTGCCTGTATGCCAGAAGTGTGATTACATCAGAAAGGTTGTTTAGACTAGAACAGCCAGGGAAAAGACTGAGGTTTGGATAGAGGGGTGGGGGATGAATGTTAATCAATTTTTCTTGTTTTGAGCAGTTTCTGGCAATTTTGGGTGTTTCACCTGGGGTGAGATGAGATGTTTAATCTTTATTTTTGCTCACTCTCTTGCTCTCTCTTTCTCTTTACCTCTTTCTCTAATTTTCCTCCTCATTACAGAGTTCTGCTGCAGGCTCTAGTGCTACATCCTGAATGCAAACTGCCCTTGGAGCGTGTGTAAACCAGGGAAAGTGCCAGAGTTAATTGGTAGTCACAGGGCAATGTCTCTATGCTGGCCAACTAAGTCTGGTCCACTTAAGCTCAGATCAAAGAAATCATCCTCACCTCTGTTTGCTTCTTGTTTTAACCTCATCTGTCCCTTTCCTTGTCCCTTCTGTTAAAACGCATGTCCTCTGTTGGCCTTCCTTTTTGCTCTTAATCACATTTGCGTCTCAGGGAATAACCTTGAGTGCTCATGTTAAATGTAATCTTTTCCAAGCAGTGCCCTAGTGTCTTCAGAGTGAAGCCACTGAAGGCTGAAGCCTGTCTGTAAGCTCCTTCAATGGCACAGTTCTGAGACTGCAAGGGACCACAGGACCCAAACGCAGGTGCTCGGTGAAGCCTATTTGGGTGATCACTGGGTCTGGAAAAGCTCAAGTGTAATGGCACCTCGATCAGTGTTCTGTCAAACTGGTCTAAGGTTAATGATAATGGAAACCAAGGTAGTGAGACTTGTCATCAGAAGAGCTGAGCTATTGTTACTCCAAGACATTTCCACGACAATAATATCACTTACACCTGTTTTGGGCATAGCAAGGCAGCTCTTTTATGAATTGTTAGGCAGGTTGTATTGTATGGTAGTGTCCCTCCGAAAGCCATTATGGTCTCAAGAGCGACCTGTTCTACTGAAACTGCAGGATTGTGTGTTTGATATCATGCACTCACTGAGACTGACCCACCGCAACTCAAAAATGAACACATTTGCATAATTTCAGCCAAGTTGTGAATATAAGATGGACAAAAATGTAAAAACCCCAGAACAAAATTTTTACTAATAATCATTAATTCCGTTTCTGGAATTCATATGAATAAAACTGTTACATGTTGTGCAGGAAAGGTCTGGGGGAGGGGTTCCTCTCAATATTTAAAGGATTGAGGTTTTACCACCTCACAAAAAAAAAATACTGGTGGCATGGTGGTTAGCACTGTTACCTTGTACCTTCCAGCCTGGGGTTCAATTCCCACTTTGGGTGTGTGTGTGTGTGTGTGGAGTTTGCATGTTCTCCCTGTGCCTGGTGGGGGTTCTACAGTTTCCTGCTGCAGTCTAAAGAAATGCAGGTTAGGTTGATTGGTGTCTCAGAAATTGCCCATAGTGTGTGTGTGTGTGTGCCCTATGGTGGGTTGTGTTCTGGGATGGGCTCCAGGCTTCCCCACAACTCTTAATGGGATAAGCAGTTTAGAAGATAACTTTAAAAAGACTTCCATGCCCAAGATTATTGAGAGCTGCTTTACATACACAATGGAAGATACTATTTTTCAAACCACCAGCAGCAAGTGTTCAATGCAATTCTTGTGTGTGGCAGTACTACTGAAGGGGTGAAGAGTTCTGGCATGAAGTGTGGTGTACTGCATAGCAACACTGAGTCAGTGAGCTACATCCAGGGGTGCTGTAGAAAGGTGGAAACCTCGGGTGATTCCAAGAGCTCAAAAATGAGCACATAAAACATACAGTAATTTTATATGGGGACCAAAATGTGTAGGGGAGCCTCTGGCGAGAGCGTCTTCACTGTTACTCTGCCGTGGCCATCTGGATGCAATTCAAAATGAACGTGCTGAAAAGCCACTACTCCTGTGGGGCTTTTAGGTGCAACGCACCCGGGCCAGCCCCTGTCACAACTATCAATTAGAGCTTGTTAATTGACAGCTTTTGGATTCTATTTCAATGCTTTGGCAGGGGTGAGAGTATGTAGCAGACCAGATGGGCTTTCCTGATTCATGCAGGTGGAATTATCTCACTTCTATACTGACTGTGCAAACACTAGCCCCCATGGAAGGTGGGTGGGAGGCAGCTGTCCTTGAGGAAGACTTCAGCCATTCAGAGTTTATGAAGGTACCACAGTGCTCAAGGCTTAGCACAGTTCAAATGTGCATGTCCGAATTATAGTGTCACCTCTGGGGTACATACAAGTTTCAAACATTCAGCTTCAGCTGTGCAGCTGCTGAAACAGTGGAAAAGCATCTGCTATGAAAAAAATAAATAATGCATTGTACTATAACATCAATGAGTACAATTCTGATCAAAAACATTTGTGCTCTGCTCCTTTTTCTGGCTCCAGCAACTGCAATTTAAAAGTAGAAGGTATTTGCAGGTCTTTAGGGTCTCCTGTAGCATTAACATGCCTACCTTCAGCCTCAGAGAGCACACAGTCGTCACTCTAATTGCTCAGAAGTAAGCCAAAACAAAAAGGATTTTCATTTCTTAAAGACAAATCACCTCTCTCCTGTTATCCACCTGTAGGAAAAGCTGAACAACTTTCATTTTTTTAAAGGGGGGGGGGGGGGGTTTGTGTACTAATTAACGCCCTTTCCCATCACCATTCTGTCAGCCTCTGAGCATACACATGGCACATGATGGTATAAATATTTGCACAAAGCAGCAGGCACATTTTCATCTTTTCGCAGGGAATTCAAAAAAAGGGCACTGTCAGATTACCAGCATGTCTATTCACTGTAACAGAGCTTCACCCTTTAGCTTTTCCCAGTTAAAGAATTATTGGAATAAAATAGCTTTAAAGCAAACTGCAAACTGGCAAATCTTGCTCAATGCAGGCAATCTGTGATGTGCACTATATTCCTAGTATGGAAACCTCTAGAAGCTGGTGTATGTGATATAGCTGAATAATATTCAAGTACTATATTACATAACCAACAAGAGTAAACATCTCTACTAATAGAGTCATCTACATAGGTAACTAATAACAGAAAGCATAATTTGGGAATTATGGACATTCACCCAGGCTGAGTTCAAATATCCACAAGGTCCAGCTTTGACAAAGACTGGGACACTGATGTTGAACATCATATTAAGGGAAACAGGAATCCACACAAAGGAATTGAGAAAGTTGTCAAGGACAACAGAAGAAGCAAGGCAAAAGCAGAGCTCAGAATTGCACCTGAGAGAGACTACTTCACACAGCTGTTAAAAGGAGAACAACAACCAAGTGGCAACGGGGACTTTGTTATTTTGGGGGGGTGTCATGTGGACATGGCTAGCCACATTACTGAATGAAAAGGTCTGATTGCAGGCAAGTAATGCCATGGAGGACCTTAGAGCAAAGTATTTAATATGCCTATGGTGTAAACATATATTAAAGCTGTTGTACAAGTATTCAGTGATGGCGTGGATGGTCATGTGACATGACAGCACAGGTGAGAAAATGCATTTGTCATGTCTGACTCATTCACATGGACTTGTGCCATGCTGTGGAACTCAAAGAGAATTCATCAGTATGTGTTTCAGTCCCCCCCCCCCAGAATTTCAAACATGCCGTTAGTGTCAATATAAAATAATAATAAAAAATTGCAGCAGTTCTTTGGAGATAGCAGTGCTTGTGGATTTCATGAGCTGAAGCAATCTCACAATGGGCTTTTATCAGTGACCAGACATCCATTTGCAGGAGCTGAACAGCATTTGTTTCTACTTTGTGACCAGGTAGCCATACTGTGTTGTATTTTTAGCAGTTTGTGAAACAGTTCTTAGCAGATCACTGTGACCACAGCCAAACGACTTCACTCACTTCACACATGAGCCTGTCCCACTACCAATCTAAGCCTTACAGCCTACAGCATATCACAGTCGTTTAGAATTCTCATGATTGCAAAAGCCCCAGACTCAATTACATTTAGAAGAAAGTTGTGTCTGCAACCTGTGTTAGCATAATAAAGCACCTGGGCTGCCTGCTGCTTTGATGCTGTCTGGGAAAGGCAACAAAGCAACGTGAAGCTGGCAGCTTAGCTTTACATTGTCCACTGGGAGCAAAACAGACACATACAGAGGGAATTATTCTACAGCCAGTTGAAATGGCATGCTTTATAGTGAGAGAGAGATAGAGGAAAAGAGAGAGAGAGACAGAGCAAGAGCGAGAGAGAGAGAGAGAGAGAGAGAGAGACACAGAGGGGGAGAGAGAGAGAGGGAGAGAGAGACAGAGAGAGAACAGGACAGAGAGAGAAGGGGAGAGCGAGAGATAGAGAGAGAGAGAGAAAGAGAGGAGATGAGAGACAGAGCAAGAGTGAATGTAAGAGAGGAGAAGAGAGAGACAGCGAGAGAGAAAGAAAGAGAGAGAGAGAGAGAGAGGAGAAGAAAGACACAGCAAGAGCGAGACAGACAGAGAGAAAAAATGAGAAGGGAGGCCAGTGGGAGAGAGCAAATGAGACAGAATAAAAGACAATTTATACAAGTGATGGATCCTCTGACAGCTACCAGGTTCAGTTCCTAGTGCAGTGCTATGAACTCTGTATCCATCAGCTGATACCCATTCTGGAGCAGAGATGGTGTGTACACCTAATACACCTGTATTAGGCCTGAAACAAGCTAATAACATGAATCAGCTCTGTGCAGTCTGTCGTCATGTTTGTAAGGCAAAAGCTATATGTTGCCCCGAGGATACATTTTGAAAGAAAATAAACTAGTGGTTGTTTGTCATCCATAATTATTCCAACAAAATCCATGATTCATGTCTGAAGTTTAACCCAACGGCAGGCCGTGGTGTATAATCCTCTTTTTTAAAATGGAAGATTTTATTGAGCCTTTTTGGAAAGAATGAAAACTGCAATAGCTGTATAGTGTTTGCGATAATACCTTTGAGCAGAAGCCACAATTCACAGTTGTTGTTAAATCCAGTGAATGTCTACACTGTACAATTCTCCTTTACAGAAAAAAACACTAATCTGAATTGTTATATAAATTCTTCATGCCCATTGTACCATAATTAGATTTAATCTACTGTGGAAATTGAATAATTTAAGTAGGAACATCAATTATAACTGATTCCAATGTCAGGTGACTTTTTTAACCTTTTTGAAAAAATTCAATTAAAATATATGGCTCCAGTCAAAGAACAGCTCAATACGGTACAGTTATCAGTTATTTGAAAAACATCAGGTAAAATCAAGGGACTGGGGAGGAAATGCTCACACCCAGGACTTATTTGTTATCGTTACCAAAGGTCAACTGACAAAGAGGATAAACTCTGAATATGTCCTAATAATGGCTGAACAGCCAACGTTCATGTTGATGGACAGAGTGTGGCGCTGCTGTGCAGTTTGGCCTATGGCATGGCTGAAGTTTCTGACACCCTCCTCTTCCCTCCCCTCCCCACTGCACTCAAACCACAGGGCGGTTCACATTTACTGGATTGATGGACCACTTTATTGCCTCCTGCTACTGTTAGTGGTGCAGGCAGGCAGCCGCTGATTGCTATGCACAGGCTCTGCTGGTTACCTCCACCTCGCTCGTCTCTGGGTTTTGTTAAGCCACTGGGAGCAATCGAGCAAACATGAGCACCAAGGCTGGTGTGAAAGGACAGCTGTGCTCCCCAGGGTTCATACATCAAAAGCTCAAGCAAACAAGGTAGAACAAGGTAGAACAGAGCTCGTTGCCTCTAAAACAGGTTTCTGCAGAATGCTACAGTGAAACGGCCCACCATTGCTTCTTTGACCAGATAAATTAGGATCTCTTCTGAACCTACACACAACCCACCTCCACACTTAATCAAAAAAGAACCTGAAGCTCATCTCTGGTTCTGGAAAATACTGACACTCTGCCCTGACCACATAATTTCCTGCCCTCAGCACTCATCTGCAGCTCCTAGCTGTGGTGGCTACTGGCTGCTACCAGCTTACTGCTCTCTTTTTGATTTCCTACTAATTTTTTATATTCCAAACCACTGTGGCTCCTACTGGCTCAGAAGTCTGCCTGTTCATTGTTTACCTGTGTTCCCTGTCATTCTCATTCAGTTAATACAATCTGGTGGCTAAGTGGTTAGGGTATCAGGATGGGGTTCAAAGCCCAGGCACTGACTGTGTCTCTGAGCAAGACTGTCAGTGCCAGCTCCCTGGGTGCTGAAAATGGCTACCTACTGCTCCCCCCAGAGGGATGGGCTAAGTGCACAGAAGAAATTCCTTGTTTGCATCCCAAACACTTGGCTGTAGAACCTGTTTTCCTTTCCCCCTTGTTGTTTGAATTGTCTTTATGTCACCTGTATTTTCTCTTGATCATTTAAAAAGACTGAAACACATTGTTAAAAACGAAAAGGGCCTTATGGTGAAAAACAATAACAAAATAAGTAATCATTTAATGTAATGGTGTCTAGCAGGCAGTTACCACAGTGACTGTTGCAGTTCTGTAGATCTTTGCAAACGTGTCTTTGTAAAGGTGTTTTGTAAAGATGTCCCACCTTGTCACAGATAAAGGTTCTCATCACAAGCTCCTGACTTCTCAGTCATGCACTCTTCAGAAAAACCTGTCTACCCTGAATTGCCTTTTTGGGTGACTAACAACTTAGTCTCAGAATGTGAACCTCTCGGAATTGTTCGGTTTTTGAGAAGAGTGAGAGTGCAGAAGCTAGATGAGCAGAGTGAAGCAGGTGTGCCCTGCAGTAACACTGTGGCCTTTGGTAAATACATCGTGGAGACAGACAGGTGATAAGGAGGGGGATGAGATGTGGGTGGAGATGGAGGGAGTCACGTTCTAATAATGGGAAGTGATATGATGTGCAGCTGCAAGTGGCAAACTTGTGTATGGCCCCTCACTGAGCATGTCTCACACACACACACACGCGCGCATACACATATGCGCACACACATACACACACATGCAGACATGTACACATGCACTGACATACACAGTTGCACAGCCACTCACATTTACTGCTCAAGATCTGCTCTTCCTCAGATACACTGCCAAGGATGTTATATATAAACAAAGATAAATATATGCACAAATGTACGCACACATTCATATAGTCATATGTACACACTTACTACTTAGTATTTATATATAGTATATTTCTAACGTACATACACAAAGCTACACAGTTTTGCTTTTGTACATTATATACACCCAGACCTCATTATCTCTACTAAAACAACAGTCCGTACTTCCTGAACAATAAAAGCGATTACAAATATTAACATACTTTGTATGGGAAAAATGTAATGAATTCTGGCCATCACAAGTTCAGCCAGAATGGCTATCAATATTAATTAATTTTGTGACATGATAATATAGAATAAGTAATACATTTTATGTCACAGGGGTATATGCGCACTGCAAGAATGTACAAACCAGGGGGCACACAAGGGACATTTTAAGGCTCATGGTATATACGATACTCATAAAATTCTGTCACATCACCCCCTCCTTTCCAAAAAAGAAAATAAAACTCTGTTACACACTGACCCACTATGACATTTTTAATATTGCTTTCTCTATGCATAACTATTCAAAATATGTCACCAGTACTGCCAAAATGTTACAGTCGGAATGGATTTTATCTTGCAAAAAATGGATCATACTCAATGTAGAGATTGATAAACCTAAATCAAAGCATATGTTTTTGTCTTTCAGTTTCATACATTTCAACGTATCAACCCTTACTTTTAAACTGTGCAACTCTCCTATGTTTTCTTTGCTTTTTCCCAAATTTTCAGGGGCCTTATGCACTTTGTCTCATGGTGGTACCCATCAGGCACTGAATCTCTTTGTACTACCCGTTATGCACTTTGTCTCATGGTGGTACCCATCAGGCACTGCGTTTCATTGCACTACCCATCAGACACTGAGGCTCATTGCCATACCCAACCTCGGCAATGTGTCTCCTACCAATAATATTTAAACATCCTTTGAGCTCAAGGCAGTCAGACTGTATGCCTGGTATATACAAGCTTAATTTAAGGTATAGATAACAGAATGTGGCAGTGATATAAGAGGCCCTGATAATAGAAATCCAAATCACCCAGCAGTTCTATGAGTCTCCTTGAAATTAACATTGCTTCTCTGACTCCCACAGGTGCTCCATAATATCCTGGAAATCAGTTTTAATCTAAACATTTTCTATTGACTTTCCTGTTCTGAAAATTGTAATGAAATATTTAATAAGGTTAAAATTAATAGTACATTATGGTATCAGTTTCAGTATTTTATGAAAAAGCAACATGTTTTCTAACTGACATCAGGACTGCCCTAGTTAATTTTTTCAAACTTGAGAACTTTGCAGCACTACCAATGTCACTGTATAGGTATAATTTAACAAATAATTACTCTTCTTTACAAAATTTTGTATCAGATTTCAGGTTTTGTAATTAGCTTGGGAAAACATTAGAGTGAGAGATGAATAATGAAAAACATTATTTTTAAACACTGTTAAAGTGTCCTCGGTGATAGGTAGGAAAAGACAGGTCTTACCTAAATATGTGGCCTACCTTTGGTGTGTGGCCACAAGCATGTGTGATGTTTATGACAATATGAGCGTGTAACTCACGATTACTATTTTTTTTTTTTGTATCCCACAATGAGCCCAGTTTCTCCATTCTTGGCACATATATGTTCTCTCTCCTATAAATCAGGACTGCTGAGAGGAATCCTCCAGCAACAAAGGGACCATTAATAGTACTGCTACCGCCATTGATTTTCCCAGTGGTTATCATCGTTTATCTGCTTTTAGACAATGGGGAGTTTAATGTACCATTGCAAATGGCTTACCGATTAATAGAAAGACTGCTTACAAGAAGCCTGGGGATTCAGACAGAAGTTCCACACCAGGAGCCACTGTGAAGAACAGAAAGTGCAGTGTATCTCTATACGTCTCCCTTTCTGTGCACTACTGTATAGATGAACTCATAGAGAAGAGCTTTGTTGGTGTAACAGACATGGCCATGGCACATGCAGACCATGGGGTCCCAGGTATGGAATGACTTTCATCCCACATACTAAAAGCACATAGTATTATAGATATAGAGTCAGCAAAACAACACTTCCACTTGGCCACCATGTGTGATTACTTCTTTGTTCTGACTTAGCCTGAAGAGCAAATCCTTGTTGTTTCACCAAACTGATTTGGCACTTTGTGTTGCAGATGTGTCTCAGACACTGCAGAGCATAATCACTCCTAAACAAATGCCCTCGGTGGTGGAGCTCACATGGGCTTGACATCAAAGAGCTGTGGAGAAGTTGGCAAGTGTACTCACTGCCGTGACTGGAATATACATTTTTACGTTTCTCCTAAAGTTTCTGAGAGAATCATATTCTTGTAAAGGAGACTTTTAAAGGACACAGGATAAAACAACCAAGCTACAGCAGGTACCACTACAATACTGCTTCCACCATTAGGAACAATCTTGTTGACTCTCCACACACATTTTGTGCTAATTTAGCAATTCATCTTAATGCTGTACTACCTACTGTTATTCTGCTTGCTTATTACCCCATTGGGACCTTCCTACTCCTTCCCCACTGAGATTACAGAGAGGGAGAATAACAATATTGTGGTTTGCGAAAGAAGTGAAATGATGGTGTGGATGGATAAAAATATAGTTGAGGCTGGGGTGGAGGAGGCAGAGGGGACATTGGGGCTATTAATGCATGAAACTGAAAACACAGCCAGAAATTCAATTGTGTACATATCATCAACCACTTCTTACCAACTTTACATTGCTCTAGATGTACACTGTTGTGTGAAAGTCTTAGACACTTGTGAAAATTAACATAAAATTAGGAAACTGTAGAAAAAGTATGCCACAAACAGTTTATTTTTAAAAAATACCTCAATACCAAGAGAAATAAACAAAACTCTGCAGACTAATGTTTGGCATGTCTACATCTTGCCATGAAAACAGCTTCCAGTCTGCTCAGTACACATTTCCCATGGTTGTTGGAGTAATTAAGGTAGCAGACTGTTCTAAGCATCTTAGAGACCCTGACCCCATGTTTCTGTAGACATCGACTGGCTCATTTGTTTTGGTGTCTTCATTTAATTCCACAATACCATGATAATGTGGGGTCAAGGGCTCTGTGGGAGTCACACCATCTGAGGCAGAACTCTGTTGTTGCTCCTGCTGAAGGTGTGTTTTATGGTTTTGGCAGTATGTCTGAGCTCACTGTCAGACTGCAGGAGGAAGCTGTGTCTGATTAGATGTCTTTCTCACGGCATTGCTTCATGAATAAGAATCTATCTGTGCTTTGCACGTTGAGGGTGGCACAAATTTTGACCAAATCGTCAACTCCATTTGGAGATTTGCAGCCCCAGAGCTATACAGAACCTCTTCATGTTTCACAGTTGCCTACTAAAACATGTCCTTGTAGCATTCTCCAGCCCTTTGGAGAACAAACTCCTTTCTATTAAGGCCAAAAATTTCAAATAGTAGTCCTTGTGTTGTGAGTCTCTAAGCTTTGTTTCCACAACACAGGTATGGCATTTTGGCCACCACTCTTCCATTAAGATCACCTCTGACAAGATTTCTCATGTATCAGGGGCCTATTGCTTTTAGTCAGTGTTGAGCTGTTAGATATCTGTACCTCGCACTACTGGATATGTTCCTACTTCAAAGGAAAGTCAGCTTGATGCATCTCTTACTGCACTTAGTTTCCTTGGTCAAACCCTGAGTTTCTGCTCTTCTACCTTGCCTGTTTGTTTGTACTTGTGCAGATGTGTTGGACTGCACATCTGGGAATACCCACCAGCTGTGGAATTTAAGTTTGGGAGAGACGTTATTCAAGCGTCATGACCACACTGTGTCTACTCGCTATGCTCACTCCTGTCATGGTGAATTTTAACATTGTCACCTTCCACAAAACTCAAATTACGTGTGTCACACAGCTGTACTCCCCTTCACAGGTATTTCTGTTTCAGTTAATGACATTATTTAAACCACTATGTCATTGATCATCAAAACCTAGTAGGTTAATTAGTTTTATTCACGTCAACAAAGGTCTTGTTTTTTTTTCCTGGAAATTTGCCTGCTGCTATATCTTTCTTTTTTTAAGCATTAAAATTTTTTATTTTTCTTAAAAAGAATGTTTGCAAATTAAAAACATGATATTGACACACCAACTGAAAAAATATACAATAACCATATTAGCAAAAAATGCATTTGTGAATCATCTAAAACGCCAAGGACTTTTGCACAGATGTGTACATTACTGACCAGGTACCTTGGCTCGGGGCAGTACAACGCAGATGGTTGCAAAAGAAAAAATCGGGAAAAAATGTGCTCCCTGTTTGCATCAAACCTTGAATCCTGCGATGACAAACATGAAATAAATACTAATTTTCATAATCATCATTACTGAGAAAAAGTGGCTCCATTAACTTTGATCTCTTTGCAACGGTGAAATGAGCTCGCTGGCTGGCTTCCAGTTATGTCCATACATGCATTTTGCTTAGAATGGATTAATTTGGCTATTATTTGTATGAACACAATGTTCTCCTGCTCAAAGTAACAGAGCCAAGCTATTTTACTTATTACTCACATGACACCTTAAAATAATTTTATGCATTTTAAAATTATACAGAGTTACCACCATCTATCCAGGTTATCCTCTGCTGGGTTGCAGGGGTCTGGTGCCTATCCCAGGCAGTTCCAGGTGGTAGACACCTTAGATGGGGCACTAACAGGCCACTGATAACTAATTCTTGCTAGCTGTTTTATCCTCAGTGGGTTCTGATGAGCCAGAGTGAGGTTTGACTACAGGCTTGATAGATAACACAGCACACATTTGACTGTGATCAAACACACACTGAGTGTGAGTAAAACAGAGCACACACGTGAACCACACTGACCAGACAGGCATTTAACAAACTACAGGATGCCCTCCAAGTTGGCAGTCACAGTGAGGCACGCTAAACTAACAGTTAATAAATAACAAGTAATTATGCTCACTAGGGCGGTATTTTTAATCCGGTTCTCATGACATTCCGGAAGGTGATATCATTGTGCATAGAACATAAACCTGTTGCTAAGAAAAGAGCAGCAAGACAGTACTGTTTCTATGGGATGGTCGTCACTAGTGCTGCAGCTACTGTCTATGGAAGCTCCTCATTGTGCATCTGCCCAAACAGTGATGACACAAGTGCTGTTGATGATTTTGGGGTGGCAAAGGGAAATACCAGTTTCATAGTATGGACATATGAGAAAACATAAAAAATATATAAATACACACTGAAGAACCTGTGAATATTCAGTTTTTACTGACACCAAACCAGCTGTTGATTTGTCACTGAATTTCTGGCTGGTGTGTGCAACACCTGGATGTCAACTTTCAAAAACCGTCAGTTGAGCTGGAAAAAGTAACCCTATCAGGTGAATTAGGGAAATTTACTGCCTTCATAACAGTGAAGCATGGCACTGCAAATAAAATATGTATATTTTTTCTGATATAGTTTACAGTTTTAAAACAAATATTACTAGTAAATCCTAAACTGCCTAGGAGTTGATAGCCTCAGTCATTTTAAATGTTTAAAGCCCAAGCAGGCAGCAGGCCACATGACACCCTGAGGACTGAGACCACTGTACAGGTATGTTTGCTGGTTCCAATAAAATATTCATCTGCATAAAATGATAAAAAATTGTGCAAGAAAAAAAAGAATAGCAACAATTGCACAGTATTAAATTCTTAAGAAGCATACACAGTATTCTGTATATATATATATATATATATGTCATTTATTTATTTATTTATGTCATGTCGGCAGGCAGCTGAATTTGTATGTGTTTACAGGTGTCTATATTCAACATGTTGTTAGTGTTGTGAACATCATCCAGCGAGTTTGTCTTGTGTCAGTGAGGGGAAAACCTGCCTGGACTCATACAGTGGAGGTGAGCTGGTTTGGCTGAGAAGAGCCATTAGTGGAAGACAGAGGGACCTGTTGGAGTTCCAAAGGTGAACAAATGTTGAAAACGGTGGAAAATATTTGTGTAAAGGACTGCATTAAAGAAAGCCATTGCTGCTGAATGAAATAAAGACGTCCTCATACGAGCATATCTCGAAATCACAGTGTTTCTATGTTCACATTTGTCCTTGAAGAAGGGGATAAGTGCCATTTTATTTTCTATACATTTTTCACTTATCTGTACTTTAGAGAGTGAGAAAAGCACTGTGTTACTCCGTCTGTGATTCAGTGGAGCTAAGAAAGTTGAGTAAGTGAGAAGTTAAAGGTTTTATTTGTTGTATTTGTTGTTTTTGTGTGGCTTACCCCTGCAGCACCATAATAAAAGGCAGGTAACAAATCATGTTTGTGGTGCTGTGATCTAGTTTCTCAAATCCTTCCTCATTTACCTTGTTACACGTCCAGCCCCTGGACTCGGAGCACAAAATCACACAGACAAATCCTTTCAATTCCATTTTAACTGTCAGCTCAATAGCCTCTTAGCGGACACTCTGGGTTTGTTCACGTTGACATGGAATAACTGAGCCACCTGTTGTTCCTTTTGTTCAACAAATTTAATCTTGAGTGAATATTTACAATGTATAAAAACCCTTTGCCCCCGTGTCATTAACATCCCCTAAATTGTTGCCTGATGTTTCATTGACCTGTTGTATATTTAATAATGAGAAACATCCTCACTGGAATTTGTAACAATGTTTTGCTTGCACTGCAGAACTGGTGAAGATAAATTCAGATGACACAATTGAAAAGGTAGAGTTCTGAATTATTCTTAAATTTAGATGCCAGTGTTAATTTAACACTGAGAGTTAAACTTAAATTCAAACATAAATTACCACTGCTATCTTTGCTATGTTGGGATGACTTGACTATTTCATTAAAAATAATAAATTACTCTAAGACAGACTAAATTAGACAATAGTGAATTTATATTGACAATTATATGAAATCTCATGTTGTATCTCATGTTATTCAACTGAGGATAATCATTAAGTTTTATAAAATGCTCATGTGCGCTAGGATCATAAAGGACTTGGATTCTATCCCAGGACGTAAAGTAAGGAGATACCCTGGAGTCAATACCAGCTGCCCACATGGCATCCAGAGAAAAACAAATGAAAGGGAGTCATATTCAAGACAACGGTTCACCTGGACAGCTCCACTTTGGACCATACAGACAAAGACAGACCATGCAAGCTCTACAGAACTAAAAAACACTGGAATATTAAAAATTTCTGACACTAGACTCAAACCAGCATTAAAATAGGTAGGAGACAACAACAGTCCTCACTGGTCTGCTGTGCCATTTTCCTTGTAGGTCCAGATCACTTAATTTTACTTTGTTCTGTTACTTTTTAGACTGCCTAAACCTCCTTTGACATGCTGCCATAATTTAGGAAGAGGTGTGTGCAGTTTCTGTGACTGGAGTTTACACCACGTTCCTCCCTTGCAGCATTACAGAATGTGCCTTCCCATCAACACTGTTTCACCATGACCGTTCTTTTGTGAACCATAAGAGACACACTGTATGTTCTGACTGCTTATCTTTAGCATTGCAAAATAAAGATCTCAGCTCATGCCTGTTAGCTAGTATGAGAAATCAGAAAGTAAAAACACACCTGTTTGTGAAAAGCAAACATGCAAGCATAAAGCAGACCTCAGGAAAACTTTTGGTTTTGCATGAGCAGCGTTAAAGACAGAGTGTGAAACAATACAATTGTGTGTAAACTCACAGCTCTTTGTTATCTGGGTCGTGTACAAATGGCTGGCGGCCTTCCTCTCCTGTCATACTCTCCTGCCCCCTCAGTCTTCTGGCAGCGCTCTTTCCTGCTCAGCCCACAAGCCAACACCGCCATATAAGGTCTGAGCACAAAAACACACCTTGACACAGTTTTGACTGAGGCATTGTTTTGTTCTGTTTATATTTCACTTTTTCTGCATTCCTTTGTCTGTAAAGAAGTGCGATTACATAGAATGATTAAGAGCAGTCAACATGAAGAAATGTATGAAAAAGGCAGTCCCAGAAAGTCATTCAGCAGTTTAACAGTCTGCAATACAAACCAATATGAGGAAAGTCTTTGTAATAGAAGTTGTCTGTTTTTCACCATCCGTCAGCAGATTGGCAATGCTTTGCAGAGTGGTTCCCAGCTAAACGAAAGCACTCTTAAACAGTCCCAGCGAGCGGCTGCTTATTGCTTTAACCCCCACTGAAAGAGCTTTAAAATGCGGCCCTGAAAATGAAAAAGGCAGCTCTGTCCTGCAGATACTGAATGACGCGATGAGGAGCCACGTATCCTGCCATCACAGACGGAATCTTCAGGTCTGTGCTGAAGCTAACAGAGCTTTAAAGCACTGTCTGGCCCTTGCGGATGTGGAACGTCTCTGCAAGGTCTGAGAGCAGGACAGCTTGACAAACCAGTAGCATGCCTGCCACTTTCCTCACTGAGACGCGCAACAACTTCTCACAAAAGAGACTCTCACAGTAAAACAGCAGTGGATAAGAGAGAATGTTCCAACAGCACAAGATGGTGGATTTGCATTAAAAATAACACAGTTTGCTTGTGTTTTGTGCTGGCTCAATTTAATGTACGTTCAATTAAATTTTACAACTATAAAATAAGTGCATAATTAAAAAATATAAACAACATAGACAATTAATCACTGGCATGAAGAGACACCTGCTAGTAGGTGAGATGGTCATACCCATGTCCCACACACCAACCCAAGAGTATAAACTATCAAACTAAAAGCTGAAAAGGTATCTGGAGAAAAAAAGAACAACAAAATAAACAGGACAACTGACAAACACAGCAAATGCTGCAGTTTAGCAAACTGCCCTAACACTGGCACTGCATGAAAAAGGAGCATTTCAGTACATATTAGTTATCTGCTCACAATGAACACATTATGTCCTCATTATGTTACTCATCACATTGGAAAGGAATGCCTCTTTTACTCCATTCCTTTTCATGCAGCGGGTACACAGAGCCCAAAGGCCTGATTAGCTCATCAATCACACGTGCTCAGGTTTTCGCAGAGGTTGGTGTCCTATTGTTCCAGCTGTCTGTTTTCTTTGCATGGCACATCACTCAGAGGCCATGACAAACAGCCAGGTGTGCAGAGCAGCAGTGCTGGAACCAAGCGCAAGTGTCTGAGATCACAGATGAAGCAAACGCTGCCTCCTTGCACAAAGTCCAGCATGAGTGATGCAGTAACACTTGGCTGAGTGTACAATCAACATGTGAACAGGGTGAGACTTTTGCAAAAAGTGGCAAAGAACATTTATTTTATTCAAGACAAAAACTTAAATCACTGCCAAGAACAGATTATAGGATGGTAGACTCATCTTTTTGTGCAAAAATGAACATCTGAAAATAGTCTCATTAATTGCAGTGTAGATATACCAAAATATAATAACAAGTCTCCACCCAAATAGATGAGGTACACAGGATGTTGAAGACATCAGACTGTGATGCTTGCTGTGATGGACAGCTCACTTACTACTGACATTGAATACATTATAACACAGTGAGATACTAAAAAGCTGGACAGAACCAAGTTTGGAGCTACACTCATACCCTGGTGTGTGTCTGTGTTTGTGAAAGGAAAACACATGTAGCACTGTGCCCTCTCTACTGAGCACACATGTAGAAGTGCCGCGTTGAGTAACTGAACATTATGTGACGTGACTAAGAGCACGTGCTGCATGTCATTACAATTCATTCTGTAGTCAGGGGGCTCCCCTAGCAGCTGTGTGCTGCACATTATTTACACTGTGCTGCATATTACTTACACACTGCTGCAAATTTCACACATTTTGTTTCACATTATTTACATACTGTGTGCTGTATATTATTCACACGCGGTGCTGCACATTATTCACACACTGTGTGCTGCACATTATTCATACATTCTGCTGCACATTATTCACACACTGTGTGCTGCACATTATTCATACATTCTGCTGCACATTATTCACACACTGTGTGTTGCACAGTATTCATACATTCTGCTGCACATTATTCACAAACTGTACTGCACATTACTTACACATTATTCATACACTGTGCATTGCACATCATTAACACACTGTGTTCTGAGTTGGAAATGTACTGTGTCACCTTTCTGTAGAGTTCAGGAAGATTGTGTGTGGGTGCAAACTGGCATAATTTGTTTGACTGTGCTAAAAACAAAAAAATAATTTATGGTTATAGATGTACAGGTGCAGCTGAAAGGCCACAAGTACAATGTTGTTGAATAGAATTGACCCTCGAAGAAGGTCATAAGTTCAACAAGGTGTTGAGGTGAGTCATATATTTTGGGTGGAGCTAAGCAAAACAACAAGATAGATATCTACTGTTACTGGGTAGAATGAAGGGAGCAGCAGGTTACAGTATGTCTTGCAAAAGGCAGAGTCAGAGAAATATAAAACTGCTTGCATTTCAGAATTCAAGGCTCTCCCTCTCACTAATGTTTGGTCACTGTAGAATATGCTGAGGTGAGGGCCTCTCTGTGCAGAGAAATATAGGCTTTTAATTACTGTGGTCTCCCTCATTTTATTTTCACAACAATCTGGTGTCAGAGGTAGGATTCCTCGAGTGGCTCATCCAGAGCCAAAGTGGACAGGGACTGACCAGAAAAAGGGTCAGTCTCCAACCCCTAAAAATTGAGATGGGAGAAATGATCATCTGAGGAACTGGACTGGCAGTGCTGGAATCACATGACCAAAATGAGGCTGAGACATGGTTTACATGACACTAACATTACCATCTCTGAATCTACGTTGATGACCTGACCAAGATCCTTACAATTAGTCATGGTGACTTCGGTCCAGATAATCTGAAATCTTTAAATTGTCTAGGATAGGTGACTAGTTGACCATCTGTTCATGTGAAATGATAACTGTTTGGGGTTCTGTCTGATGAGGCAGAATTGTCTCAACTCTGAGCAGACTGTAAATAGCCAGAGATTTGTGTTAACGACCACGTCTGAATTGTATTGAGGTAATTGAAAAGGGTGTAGATGTGTACATGTTAAAATCATGGGATCTGGTCAGAATAAATTGAAGAGGATTCATTTTTCATATCACAGCTAAAATATTTAAAAAACTAATTGGTAGAGAAAAAAAAGATAAAGACAAAATAAATGATAACTGTTAAGAAGTGGTAAGAAGAAGCCGAGAAGAAATAAAAAAGACAACAAGTAAATTAATGCCAGGCAATAATGTAGTAGAGGAAATGGCTGATCAAACAGACAAACTCTCTCTTTATGTCTCTTTATCCTGCAGTTCCCACTTGTGTGAAGGTGGACCCTGACCTGGACTCCTACCCCCAGGAACCTGTCCAACCACCACTATATATTCCAGATGACACAGCCCGGAGAAACCAACCCCAGATGCTGGCCCAATGGCACCACCACCCCACAGACTGACTGGAAAGGTGACATCTTCAACTGACCATCACCCAAGCAGAATGGTCACTCAGAGCATGACACAATAGGCACAGAATAGATGTCAAGTTCCTACAAGGCAATGCAAAATGATAACACCCAAACTGGACTGACACCACCAATGGCTCTTACCGAGTTGCAGTCCAGGAATTCTGTAATGTCTTCAAGGAAGTCCCTGAAGACCTGCAGGCAAAAGACAAACATAATGTTAGCCTCATTAGAAATGTGGAACAGATTCATGTTACACCTAAATCTGACTGTAGTCCTTGAAAACCACAATACCTACTGAAACTGGAAGCCATCGATGGCATCACTCCAGTTTTCGACTTCTTACGAGCGGGTGGAGTCATCGTACCATGCAAATCTTCACCAGTGAGCACCCACAATTTTCCCTGTATAAAGATCAGAGATATAAGAACAATTACAGATAAAACTTTAGCAACAATTTACATCTCTTATTCCTTTGTATAAAAAAGTAGAAAAATCTACTACAAGGAGTAGGGGCTAGTCAGTGTTCGACAAGTTTGCATCGGTATATATATTTACATCCGTATATATACTGTATTTTTTAAGGAAAATACAACTTAACAATTTCATTTTGACCAGCATTACAATGCAAGTTATAATAATGTCTCATACTTATGAACTCTGTGTATCCTGTGGCATGAACAATGTAGAGTGTAGACTGTTTCAAAGCACGTGTTAGTTTTACTTGTAGGAAGTGCTTGGTGTAGCAACATTAGAGGGACATTTTGGAAGCACATTAGCAAATTGTTAGTGATTAGCAAACATGAGGGATTTTAAATTTGGCTGAATTGGAGCCTGCCAAATTATACTTGGCCATAGACCCTCCTGGCCCAACTGTCTCTAGTTTGGTGCCAGTGCCAGCAGCTTCTTCATGTGATTTTTGGGTAACTGTCAAAAAGAGGTCTAGGAACTCAAAGAACAGACCTCCTGCACACCAGTCACCAACTGAGGCTGGTAATACGTTCTCTGTTTAAGGCAGTGTGTCTATTGAAACAGAAAAGGTGCTCATTATTGGTGACTCGATTGTTAGGAATTTTAGAATTCCTAGCCATCACAAAAAAAATAAAATAGTTTCTGTTAAATGTGTCCCTCGAGCCAGGGTTTCTGACATAGAGGCAAAATTAAATTCAATCTCCAGCAATGAAGTCCCCACTTTAGTTGTTCATGGAACTAACAAAATTAAGTCCCAACAATCCAAGGTATTAAAGAGAATGGTTCATCTCTATGTGCACAAAGGCACAAACAAAATGTCAGAAATTAATTTTTTCTGGTCCCCTACCTATTCTCTATAGAGGAGATGCAACTTACAGTAGGTTACTCTCACTAAACCGCTAGTGAGAGACATGGTGTAAATCTCAAAGCATAATGTTTGTGAATAATTTGGATCTTTTTTGAGAGAGGCCTGGTTTTTACAAACAGGACGGTCTTCATCCTAACTAGAGAGGAACATACATGCTTTCCTAAAACATGGCAGAAAAATTGCCAGTGACTATTTAGAGCACCACCCAGGCATCAGTCCTGTGATCTTAAATTGCAGGCTGGATCTTCCCACTCTTAGTATATTTCTGGAACCTACTATAACACAGCATCCCCTAAAACAGACAGCTACTCAGAACTAGGTCTATGTGATAACAGACATAGTGTAGCTATATACACTCTTCAGGTCTGCCAACAACATTAGTAGCACATCCTTTTAGTGAATTGTCAAATTCTTTTAGTAAGTTTTCACCAACCGATGTGTTAGACCTTAAAAAATTAATAAGTAATACTAAATTCACCACTTGTTCGCTAGACCCCATTCCAACACAACTGCTTAAAGAGTCAATAGAAATTTTAGTAGGACTTTTAGTGAACCTTATGAATACTTCCCTGCCTTGTAATTTCCCCTTGTTTGTAATTTCCCCTTGTAGGACAAATAAAGGTTTCTTCTTCTTCTTCTTCTTTAGGTGTTGTACCCAACTCATTTAAAGTTGCAGTTGTTAGGCCACTGCTTAAAAAAACCTAGTCTGGATCCAGAAATAATTAGTAATTGTAGATCTATTTCAAATACAGTGGAACCTTGGATTGCGAGCATTATTTGTTCCGGGAAAGTGCTCGTAATCCAAAACGCTCATATATCAAAGTGAATTTTCCCATATGGAAATAATGTAAAGTCGGATAATCCGTACCACACACCCAAAAATATTCATATAAAAATAAATTTTAATGGTATTTTCTCTCGGGAGTCTTTCTTTTGAACGACTTTCACTAATCTTTTGACTCACTGGAATGTCTTTCCTTTTGTTTGTATTTAACATGAATCTATCCGATTACACTCGCTTTTGCCTCTGTTTGAGGATTTCGTGGAAATGTGACATTGACTGTATTTTCGTTAAACAGATTCGTCATTGGTGCTGCTACAGCTTTATTCGGGTGCTGCCTTTCTTCAAAATTTTGTACTGTTTCCCACATTTTGCACACCTCCCTAATCTCATTTGAAATATGATATGATATAAAAACATATCATACTTGATATGAAAATGCTCATGTTGCAAGACATCGCTCATTAACCAAGTTAAACTTTATAAAAAAATTTTGCTCGTCTTGCAAAGCACTTGTATAGAATGTTACTCGCAATCCAAGGTTCCACTGTATTCCTTTTCTCTCCATATTTCTGGAAAAAATAACTACAATGTAGCTGCAAGTTGACTTGGAAGCTAACAGTTTATTGGATGAGTTTCAGTCTGGTTTCTGACATGGACACAGCATAGAAACAGCCTTGACTAGAGCTGTAAATTATATTGTGATTTCATCTGATGCAGGGAACATGACAGCTCTTATTCTATTAAATGTTAGTGCTGCCTTTGATACCTTTGAGCATTCTATTTTCATTAACCTACCAGGCTACAAGCTGTCATGGGCCTTCATTAAACTTGTTAGGTGGTTTCATTCTTATCTCACAAACCGTTACTATTACGTTTAAATGTCAAATGACAGCACACCCTCACCCATGTCAGCACTATGGAGTACCACAGGGATACTGAGAAAATTGTGCATGCTTTTGTTTATAGTCCATTAGATTACCGTAATGCTTTACTCTCTGGAAGTACAAACTAAACACTTTACAGTGCATCCAAAAAGCCCATATGTATGACCATATAAGTCCAGTACTATCCTCATTCCAATTACTTCCTGTTAAGTACAGAACTGATTTCAAAGTTCACTTCTTAACATATAAGTCACTCAAAACCAAAGCACCAGTATATCTAACAGAGTTGATTAATACAAATACTCCAAATCATTCCCTATCATCCCAGAATACAGGACATCTTTACATTCCACACATACATAAACGTATTGGCGCTAGAGCTTTTAGTTACAGAGCCCCTAGTATATAGAATAGTCTGCCTGGATATGTATAGGATGCTGAATCTGTCTCAGTCTTTAAATCCTGACTGAAGACCTACTTTTTCGATTTAGCCTTCCCACAAAAGTCTCCATAGCACATGGTAATTACTGCTGCTGGCACATGCTGTACATGCCAATATAACTGTGATATTTTGCTATGGGACTATCAGTGTTTGTATTAACTAACCCCTCTCTGCAATCTTCCTGTGTCCATATGTGTACCCTGTGCCCACCCGTGTACCATCTGAGCAGGATGCCTTATTAGAGCTGCTGATCCCTAGTGTACCCCCCTCAGATGAGACCTTCGCCCAAGAGTTACTCAAGCACCTGGAGCAAAGAAGAACTATACAGTATAGTGCTATTGTAACACCCCTGCTTGTCATGACCCTTGTGTACCCTAGATGTTCTCCTTTCTCCTGTCCCCTTTGTGCTGAGTTATTGTTGGTACCTCGTTGTCTTGTTCTCCCTGTATTGTTAGTAGTTTCTGATTGTGTCTCATTATCCCCTTGTTATAATTTGCCAGCCTCATCTCACTTTACCCTGTTAGTGTGCCTTTATTTACCTCCCTGCTTTGTTAGTCCTTTGCTGGTTGTTGTATGTGTAGTTGGAAACTTGCTGCTGCTGTGACCTTAATGTTAGAATTATCTCTTTGTGCTATTGTATTATTGTAGCTTGTTTAAAGCCTCGATTGTTTCCCCTGTTATCTGTAGTTTGGTTTGGTTTGGTTTTCCGTATTTGTATTTTAGCATTGTTAAACCCCAGTTCTATGTTAGTTCCTTGTTTTGCTCTTTATTAAAGCCTCATTTTTGTACATTCAGCCTCGCCTCTCTTGCCTGCTTGGCACAAGCATTACAGCTATTTACATTCATAGTGTCCATTATAACCTGTGTATTCTGTAAAGTTAGCATGCCTAGGAAGGGCTGGGCAGCCAGTTAACCTTGGGCCCCCAGCGGTTTTCTCTCCACACTGTAGAGTTTTTGGTTCCTTTCCACTGCTGTTGTCTGGCTTTATTTGTATTTATTTCTGTCTTTAACGCCAATCATTCTCTTGCTGTTATTCTGTAAGATCTGCAGTTTCTTCAATAAAGTGCTTTGAGGCACCTTGTGTTAAAGGCACTATATAAAAATAAATTGAATTAAGAACTGAATCCTCTCAAAAAACAAAAGATTCAAAACACTTTAGTCAAAAACACACATGCATGTAACACTGTACCATATGAGACATGACAAAGAACTGTAACACATTTCATTTAAAATAAAAGGGGCTAATCCTGTTATTTGTATCTTTAACTTCAATTATTCACTTACTGTTATTCTGCAATTTCTTTAAAGTGCACTGAGGCACACTGTTGCAAAAGCACTATATAAAAATAAGTTGAATTGAATTAAGGCCTGCAGGCCCATCAAAATAAACTCGCTCTGCAGAGAGCCCCAACATTGGGACTACCTGACCCAACGTGACTTTTTACACTGACTGTTATTAACGAGACAGGTGCATGACTTCTGTGTTACTTCAAGATGACAAGGACAGAGAACGACCTATGGCACACTTTTCTGCTAAATTTGATTCTATTGCAGCAGGACTTTCGAGCTGCCTCCAAACCATGGTGGCAGCAAAAAAGCTCTTATGGCCCTTAGAGACATCGCGGCCTATGCAAATCTCACTGTAATGGTTCTACATGCCGATTCCTTCATCTTCTTGGAACAGAAAACTTCACAACTCTCCATGGTAAGGTGGCTGACGTGACAGGGAGGAGCACAACTGCATGGCCGCCCTGGAACAAGCGAGTACCTCATGACCAACCTTAAAGGAAACCCCACTCACTAACCCAGACTTTGTTTTCTTTTTAGATGGGTCTGCCTCTTGGGACCCAAACACAGGCAAAAATAACATTGGCTTTGCAGTGGTCTCAGAAAACAAAACAGTTGTTTCTGGACTGCTCCCCTCTCACTTTCCCACACTGAAAACCAGGTAAAGGTACATTTGTCAGCATTTATACAGATTCTAGGTATGCCTTCAGGGTGGTGCAGGACTTTGAGGCCCTGTGGAAAAACAGGTAGTTCCTCAAGTCCCGTGGCAATGTCCAAATGGATGCCTCTGTTAGGGCAGCAGCAACAGCAGCCAAAACTATAGATATACTAATATCACTTCCTTCTGACATTTCTGATATTTCACCCCTGAACATGCTAGCTGACATGCAAATGTGCAAAAGGGGGGATGTTAGACTTAATGCAACAACATAGGTTCACAAAGGGATTCACAACATACGCACAACAATACTGCCAAGTGTATGCTGTGTGAAAATGATCTGATATGCCAAAAACAGAATACCCTGGTCCAATATAACCATTTGAACACATCATGTTAGACAATTGAGCTGACATGTAGTGAAGGTAGATAATACTGCTTGGTTATACTGGACATGTAGACAAAATGGGTGGAATCATTTCCAACATCTACATAAAACAGTTCGGCAGTAGCAAAGGTGTTGATGACAGACATCATCCCTCTGTGGGGTAAACCGAGTATGTTCAGCAGTGACAATGGAGCCCCATTTGTGAATGAAGCAATAAAACAACTTTCATACTTTTTAGAAACAGACCTTGGATAACATTGGACATATCACCCTTCCAGTGAAGGAGCAGTACAAAGGGTAAATGGCACCATATATTTGAAATTAATTAAGTGTGGATAACAGACAGGTCTTCCATAAACTGAGGCATCAACGTTGGTCCTCATATTCATGCAAATGAGAAGACGTGTAAGGGTCTTTTTGAAAATTCAGTTTGGCAGACCTCTAATCTTAGGAGTGGGTCTGCCACCACGACCTCTACCATGCACTGTGTGAGGTTGAAATGCTGAGGTACTGCAAAGCCTTGTCTTCTACTTTGTCACAGAACTCCAAGCAGGTAAAAAATGCCCTACCAGAACCAGCTCATCGACCCCTACACACCATCAAGCTCGGGAATTACGTGCTCATCAAGGACCTGAAGAGAAAGAGCTGGAGGTCCAAGTGGTGGAACGGTCTGTTTCAAGTCCTTCTGGTCACCCACATGGCAATTAAGGTGGCACAGTGTGCGATGTGGATCCACACAAGCCATTGCAGAGTGGTTCCACCCTCTGAAATAGACAAGCAGGAGAGAAACAACGTGCCGGTGTTGGGACGGTATCTAACCTCATTTCACAGCCTCAGCTGTGCAGGACAAGTGCTGATAGGGTGGTCCTGCACTCTGAGCTCTTATGCTGACCAGCTTTAGGACTGTGTGACAGCGGGTCAAGGAGAACTGACTGGCCCGAACAAAGATGGATGATCAAGATCATGGACACTAATCTGGAGAGAAGAAGTGTCTATGCCACTCCTGAAGGATTCTGGGGGTGAACGGGGAGTACATGATGTGGACACTGGGGATATGGACACCTCAAGCACTGATGGGGTTTAGTCATGTGTTTTTTTTCTAGCTTGCTTAAGGCTAAGGGTGCCTATGTCCACATATGCATATGAGTAAGGGCCTATACCTATGCCCACAAAAATAGCAAATTTCTTTAAGAGATGCATTATAAGTGATAACTTAGGTTACATCTGAATGATTTTTACTGCCTAGTATTATTCAGTACTTTCTTTATTTTTGAGATTAAAGAATAATCAAAAGGGGGGAGAATGATGGAAATTTACTGCATGACCTTTTTATAGAGTTCAGCAAGAGTGTGTGTGGGTACAAATCAGCATAAATTGCTTGGCTGTGCTAAATAGTAAAAGGGACATTGTGGTTATAGATGTGTAGGTGAAGCTGAAAGACCATGAGTACACTGTTGTTGAAAAGAACAGAGTCTTGAAGGTGATCATTAATTCAAAGAATCGTTGAGATCAGTCATGTATTTGGATGAAGTTAAGCACAGCATCAAGATAGATATCTACTGTTGCTGAGCAGAATTAAGGGGAGGGCAGGTTACAGTAGGTCTCGCATTAGGCAGAGTCAGAGAAATGTAAAACTGCTTACATTTCACAATTTGAGGCTCTCCTTTTCACTGATGTCTGGTCGCTGTTGAATATGCTGAGGTGAGGGCCTCTCTGTGCAGAGGCAAATAAAGGCTTTCAATTACTGTGGTCTCCCTCATTTTATTTCCACAACCATCTGGTGTCAGAGATGGGATTCCTTGATCGGGTCATCCAGAACTGAAACAGACAGTGACTGATCATCCTGACCTGAAAAAGGGTCAGTCTCCAACCCCTGAAAATTGTGATGGGAGAAGTGCTTCTTTGAGGAACCAGACTGGCAGTGCTGGAATCACATGACCAAACTGAGGCTGAGACACAGTTTACACAACACCAACATTAACATTACAGAATCTATGATGATTTCCAATTCCTATGACTTGACCAAGAACCGCCGATTGACTGCGAGTAAATCTTTACAAATAGTCTTAGGGACTGGATCGTGATAATTTAACATCTGGAAACTGTCTAGGACAGTAATAGATCACAAGGTCACCATCTGTTTCTGTGAAATTATAACTATTTGGAATTCTCTGTGATGAGGCAGAAGTAGTCTCAACTCTGAGCGGACTCTGAGCGGACTTTAAATAGAGATTCATGGTGACGACCATTTTTCAATTGTACTGAGGCCCTTTGAAAAGGGTGTACACGTGTACTTATTACAATCATGGGTTTTGGTTAAAGTAAATTGATTCCTCTGGAAGGGCCTAGTATTTATTTTATGAAAAAGAAATATGGGAATGGCTAATTTTACACTTTGGGGCATGGTTTGATGTGTTTGAGTTTTCAGAAAGGGATTCATTTATTATATCACAGCTATAACAGTTGAAAAACAGATTGGTAAAGAGAGAGAAAAAAGACAAAGGCAAAATAAACAAGAAGTGTTAAGAAGTCACAAGAAGAAGCTGAGAGGAAAGAAAGAAAGAGAACAAGTAAATTAATGCCAGGCAATAATGTTGTAGAGGAAATAACCGATTGAACAGAAAAATTTTCTCAGAGTAGATCTATGTCTCTTTATCCTGCAGTTCCCACTTGTGTGAAGGTAGACCCTGACCTGGACTCCTACCCTCAGAAACCTGTTCAACCACCACCATATATTCCAGATGACACGGCCCGGAGAAACCAATCCCAGATGCTGGCCCAATAGCACCACAACCCCAACCAAATGATTCAACACAAAAGGTGATGTCTTCAGCTGACCATCACCCCAGCAGAATGGTCTCTCAGGCCATGACACAACAGGCACAAAATAAAGGGCAAGTTCAAACAAGGCAATGCAAAATGACAATACGCAAACTGGACTGACACTCCCAATGACTCTTACCAAGATGCGCTCCAGGAATTGTGTAATGCCTTCAGGGAAGTCCCTGCAGACCTGTCGATGAAAGACAAACATGATGTTGACCTCATAAGAAATGTGGAACTGGTTCATGTTACACTTAAATCTGACTACAGGCCTCTCATACTACAAGATCCACTCAAACAGGAAACCATCAATGGCATCACTCCAGTTTTCTACTCCCTAAGAGGGTTGGAGACATTGTACCATGCAAATCCTAACCATTGCACACCACAAACTTTCTCTGATAAAAGCTCAGAAATAAAGCCCTGCATGCCCATAACAACAAACTAGCTCTGCAGACAACCACAAAACTCAGACGACCTGACTCGACGTGACCTTTTACACAGACTATTGACAAATGGGATAGGTACATGACTTCTCGGTTACTTCAAGACCACAGGAGAGGACAGTGACCCATGGAATACTTTTTGACTCCATTGCAGCAGGGGTCCCGTGCTTCATTAGAGCAGTGGTGGTACCAGAGAAAACTGTCATGGACTGTAGCGATATCGTGGGCTATGCAAATCTCACCCTAATGGTTCCACATGCTGTTTCCTTCATCCTCTTGGAACAGAAAACCTCACACCTTTCCACGGTAAGGTGGCTAAGGTGACAGAGAAGAGGACAACTGCATGGTGGCCCTGGAACAAGTGTGTATGTCAGGACCAGCTTTAAAGGAATCCCTACTCACTAACCCAGATTATGTTTTCTTTTTAGATGGATCTGCTTCTCAAGACCCAAACACAGGCAAATATAACGTTGGCTTTCCATTGGTCTAAGAACATGACACAGTGGTTTCCGGACCTCTCCACTCTCACTTTTCTACACAGGTGACCAAATTAGTCGCACTCATTGAAGCATGTAAACTAGCTAAAGGAAAAACTGTCACCATTTATACAGATTCTAGGTATGCCTTCAGGGTGGTGCATGACTTTGGGGCCCTGTGAAAACATTTCTTTTTTCTTTTCTAGACATTTCTTTACACACTATGCTAAACTGATGCATGGGTTAGACCATGTGTCAAAAGGGGGAATGTTTGATTTAATGCAACAATATTGGTTCACAAAGGGATTCACAACATATGTACAATAATACTGCAAAACGTGTGCCGTTTGCGCAATGAAAAATGTGGGGAAAGGAACTGCAATAGTACAAGCAGCACACCCCACACTAAGACAACCATCTGAACACATCATTTTAGATTTTATTAAGCTAAAATCTAGTGAAGGGAGAAAATACTGCTTGGTTGTAGTGGACATGTGGTCAAAATGGGTGGAAGCATTTCCAACATCTAAAGAAACAGTTCAGCAGTAGCAGCAGTAGCAAAGGAGTTGATGATAGACTTCATCCCTCTGTGGGGTAAACCAAGTATGATTAGCAGTGTCTGCTGCACAGTATTCAGACACTGTACTGCACATTATTCATGCTGTGCTGGACGTTATTCACACACACTATGCTGCACATCATTTACACTCTTCTGCACATTACTCACACACTGTGTGCTGCACATTATTCACACACACTATGCTGCACATCAGCATAGTGGGTGCTGCACAATTTTCACATGCTGAGCTGCACATTATTCAAAAAAAGTGTGCTGCACATTATTTACACACTGCTGCACATTATTCACATGCTGTGCTGCACATTATTTACACACTGCTGCACATTATTCACATGCTATGTGCTTCATGTTATTCACGCTATGTTGCATGTTATTCACACACAGTGTACTGCACATTATTCACACACTGCTGCACATTATTCACACACTGCTGCACATTATTCAAATACTGTTTTCCACATTATTCACATGCTATGTGCTTCATGTCATTCACGCTATGTTGCATGTTATTCACACACAGTGTACTGCACATTATTCTCACACTGTTTTACATCATTAACATGCTGTGCTGCAGATTATTTACACAGAATATGCTGCACATTGTTCATACGCTGTGCTGCACATTATTCACACACTGTGCTGCACAATATGCACATGCTGAGTGCTTCAAATTATTCACACGCTCTGCTGCACATTATTCAGACACTATATGCTGCATATTATTCACACCCTGTGCTCCATGTTATTCACACACTGTGCTTCACATTATTCACACTGTGCTGCACAGTATTCACATGCTGAGTGCAGCACATTATTCACACACTGTGCCGCACATTATTCACACACTGTACTGCATATTATTGAGACAACGTGCTGCACATTATTCACACACTGTACTGCATATTATTCACATGCTGTG